>JAKKIA010000043.1:600000-750135 GCA_030763345.1 Mythimna separata
TGTAATCTCCTAGAGGAGACATATTGCGCTGATGCTAAACTAAATGACATAAGAATTCAAACATTTAACTCTTTAGTTTATTAAAAGGGGTATAAAAGCAAATACAAGTTATGGCCAATGCCATAACTTGCACATTCAAAGAAAAGAAGTTATGGACAATGGCGTATTTTCATACCCCTCAATTATGAAATGGTTCTGGAATTCTAGAATAAAGAAGATAATTCTATAATAATGCAACTGATATTGAACAATGAACTTAATACTCTGATACAGATTATGCAGTAGTTGTTATACAAAACACAGGTCCGATGGTGCTAGAGTACTGCAGCCATTTATAAGATAGTGCTAAAATTGGCTTTGGTGTCAGTAAAAAAAGCGTGGGAAGGGGCTAATGGAATCCAGATTTAGTTAAAACCAAGCAGCAGTCTTCCCGTATGATTATAGTTTAGGTGAATTTAAGGCAAGAGGGCTTAGAAGCTTAAAATGGTTACGATCTTAATAAACGAGTGAAAAAAGAAAGAAAAACAAGAAAGAAAAACCTTTTATTTGCAAGTGCGTTTCACCATTAACGATTGCATCACTACTTAGCATCAAATAGGATCGTAGTCATGCGCTAGTTTATGTAATTAAAAAATAAAAGTATCAAATCATATTTCATCTATACTTACTAATATAATAAAATGTGAAAGTGTGTATGTTTGTTACTTAATCACGCAAAAACAGCAAAACGGATTTGGATAAAATTTGGCATGCATGTGGCCTTTGACATGGAAAAGAATATAGTCTACCTTTTATCCCAGTTCTTTTGTTTTAAACTCATGTCTTCGCAGACGAAGTCACTGGTAGAAGCTAATCTTCTATAAAATCATTTAACGGTTGAAAAGACTTAAATAACTTAGTCTTCTAAGTAGCAATTTATAAATTAAATTAAGATTACTTATTAACAAATACCTTTCTCATATTAAACACTTTAAAAGTAAGGCTACACTATTAGACAGGCATTAAAACTTTCAGAAATAAGGGATGAATAACTAAATCTCTTCTTCTACTTGAATAAGTAATTCTAGCCAATTAAAGACATTACTTCCCAACTTTAAATTATCCAACTAGCTGATTTCAAGAATTCATTATTATAATATGATCTGAAGAACATAATATTACAGATAATAATTGTTAGAGGCTAAAATTACAGCTCAATTCAAAAGTTTTATGATTGAATTTCTCCGTTTCTGTTAATAGACCCTAGGTACCACCACTACGGCCGGTAGGCAGTTTCCTCTGATATCCATTGGATTCCGACAATCCTCACCAGACTATCGCTCTACCTTGTGGAAAGCCTTCCAACGCTACATATTGCAGTACTCTGCCACCATTGCAGAACCAACTGTTTTACGAGCAGTGTGGCTACCTCATTAGTTTGGCGATTTCTCAGGCTATGTTCATTTCCCTTTGAGTGACTTTAAGCCGTCTGATCAACCCCATTGTGAGCGACAACGTTTTAAAGCCATATATCATCACTCGCACTGGTTATGAATTTTGGCTTGAAATACATTATGTCTAGACAGAGCTGTGTTTAATTTGGCGTCTACGTCGAACTATTGTTGTGTAGTTTGACTGCAAAATGCAGACAAAAAACATAATGCCAGGTATGTTTTCAGGTACAGAATTTCGATTTTTTCCTCTGCGTCATGCTTATCTAGCTAGGAAATGTCCAATCATACGAACCCAGTAACTCCAGAAGATCTGTTTAACTACCCGCTATCACTTACCAATATATCCGTCCCCAACGGTTTATTGAAAGTACATAGCAACACACGCGGAGTTTGTTACTCGTTAGTAAAACGGTTAGAACGGCCGCCTTTTGAATACGCTTAATGTAATGCCGCGCACACACGTGCGAGTGTGTCTACCCGCTAATGTTTTTAATGGCTTTCACAGTTAACTAATGTGGTTTTATTGTTCTTAATGTGTTGTTCTAGGTTTAGACTAGGAAGTAAGGGTTTAAGTATTTAGTTTACTTTTGTCTATTTAGTAAGGACAGGTTTAGGCATCTGTATATTTAAATGGTATTTGTATGTACACTAGCCTAATATTGTAAACAGGCTGATATTTAGTTGTATGTATACCCCTTACACCTACATAATGTTTGATTAAGAGTGACTGTGGAGCAGATGGTCCTCTCTTAGTTGCTTGAAATTACAGTAACAGTATTTTTATTGTTGTTGCACGAAAGTAATGGATTACGTCAAGAATGTTTACAATCTAAACAACAAATAAAAGTAAATAATATGTAGTCTTCTTTTACAGCAAAGTTTCTGAAAAACTGAATAAATGAAAATATCAGTAAAATAGTAATTAAGACACAATTTGATTAATTTTTGATTATTTCAATTTAAGACAATTAGGAGCCCGTTAGTATCATGTGAGCTCTTAAAACATACAACTATTATTTTTGATATTTAAGGAAGAGTTCTTATAATACGCGCCATGGCTAGAAATACCCGTGATTTTAATGCCTTACGAGAGCCTCCTAAGGCCTCTTTATAGCCTCGACCAACAGGACAAAACTATTGTATCATATCTTGATTTATAGATGTGTACCTATAACTATGTACTATCAACTATCGTATTATGGATTTACCTATTAACCCTTCTTGCCGTCATTTTCATCGACAATCATTATAATATAGGACAGTTCTCACTTAAGAATTATAAAATATCTTTGTATAAATTTTAATGGCATCAAATAAATATGTCTCATATGTTAGCAAGTACTAGGAATACAGAAGCATCAGGTGTGTGTCACAACACACAATTTGTAGAAGTCCTCTCTAGCAAATGGTATAATATCGTGCTTTTGTCATTTATGTTGGTATGTAATACGATGTGGTGGTTATTATAAATATGAAGGACGTATAGAAAGAAGAAAGAAAAATATTTTATTTGGTACAGCACAAGACACAGAAAATCAACTGTTTAACCTATCACACACCCGCGAAACGAGACACAACAGCAAAACAATAACAGCGCGGTCCCATGCGACCGGTCGGGCATTCGCGACACAAAGAAAAAAAAAAATATTAAAAAAAATAAGGTAGAACAAAAAAATAAAAACAACGTATGCTTATAATTAATGGTGTTCAATTATGTAAGACAATAATATTTTTTACAACAATTTATGATCCAAGCCAGGGAACAGAATTCTGAAAGAAAGTTTATTGCATTATTAATGAAAAATAAACAATATCTACCGTCAAAACATGTAGCATAATAAACATGATCATTGAAGCAAAAAGTAAAAAGCATTGTCTTTGAAAACACAAGATTAAGCACGAGTAAGATGTGTAACATTCGAATTAGCTAACTGTCCAGCTTTTATTACCAGATTGTGTGCACAGACTAAAGAGACCGAATCTTAGAACTGGCCAGTATATGAGCCATTGTAGAAGAAGGATGCTTCTAAAGAGAAACATCTCTCTACTTCAATTCGTTTATATTAATTGAGATGGAGAGATGTTTGATGAATTATGAACCACTCATCATTCATTGAGATTTTGTCATGTATTGAGATCGGCTCCCAATACAGCAGAATATCATCATCTGCCTAGCCTTTTCCCAACTACATTGGGGTCGACTTCCAGTCAAGCCTGATTTAGCTGAATACTAGTATTTTACGCGGAGCGGTAGGCGACCAGACCTCCACAACCCATTAACTGGGGTAACACGGTACTTCATGGCAAGACTGAAGTTAGATTTACTGGCTTCTGACTATCCGTAACGGCTGCCAAAGATCTACAAATGACAGCCGGGACCTACGGCTTAACGTACTTTCCGAAGCATGGACAGACCAACCTGGGCAAGCGTTGCTTAACCTTGAATCTCTCTGCTTAAATTAATCGACCTGTGCGGCTGTTATTATCTAGCCACGAGCTCCTCCATACAGCAGAATATCAATATTTTATATACAGCGTCAAACTGACTCACAACCCAGCCACCTGTCGTGCAGGGTTATACTCCTTGATAAGTCTCATTTACTAATTTTGGGTTTCTAAAATTGTTACAAGCAGGACCAACGTCTTAGCGTGCTTTTCGAGATACGATGAGGATTTTAAGGATACGGCCTGTCTTTGCACCGACCTCAGAAACCACTTTTTCACCTGTATTAAGAAATATAATGTATTAAAAATATTAAGATACTGTTACGAACGTGAGTAATTAAATGCCGGTTTACTAGCAGAGAACTTTATTCACCACAAAACAATGACAAATTAGTCCAATCAACAAATAACCAATCACTATAAACACTCAGAGTTCCGTTTAGTATCGCTTAGGTCGCTAGGTATCACTTCAAGCACTTAGGTAGTTCGCTCTGTATCGCTGACGAAATCAAACTCAACTCGTTTCTAGCCGGGGGCCCGTATTTATATGCGAAGCCATCGACATTTCTCGATACCGACGTTTCAAGGACATTCTAGAACAATAGGGTCTGATCGGGAGGCCATAAATCATTATTATTATTCTCGTAAGTAGGTACTTATCTACCACCTTACATGCGAGTTTCGACTCTATTGCTAATACCGGAAGGTACAAATTCCCTTATCCGCCCACATAACTACCTACTGAATTTCATCTAATAATAATACGAGTAGTGTATGTCGGACTTTTCTGGAATTTGCCAGGCCTGAGTATGTACTCCTATTCTAGAAGCTTCGCACGGCAATGCGTTTTAATTATTTGATGCTACCCTTGGTTCTGTCGAAGATATAGCGTACTCAAGTTTCACGGCGTAACAGTGCCCCCCTCTTAGTCATGCTCGTCCCGAGCATTATTAGATCCGTGATACGGCGCCAATCTATCCACGTGGACTACCTTAGGTTTCCTTCGTAACCCTTTCTTGATGCGGTAGGTAACGTCGTTGATCCTTTTTATCACGGTGTAGGGTCCCTCCCATCGAGCTTGAAGTTTCGGCGACTTCCCTTTTCGTCGAAGTGGGTTGTGGAGCCAAACCAGTGCACCTTCCTCAAATCCCTTGGCGTTGGCATTGCGGTCGTATCGAGTTTTCATTTTAACGCTGGTGTGCAGGCTATTCTCACGCACTCGTTTATGCACTTCATCCAATTGATCTTGGAGGTCACTTACGAAGTCCGTAACTGGCTTAGTCTTGTCAGGTGGCACGCCGGTTATGGTATCGACTGGAAGTCTCATCTCCCTGCCGAAATTCACTCTTGCTGGGGTATGGCCCGTGCTATCATGCACTGCTGATCGATAAGACATCAGAAATAGTGGAATATACCGGTCCCAATCTTTCTGATGGTCATCGACAACCTTAGCCAGGTGATTTTCCAGGGTCTGGTTAAACCTCTCCACCATTCCGTCCGACTGTGGGTGCGCAGGTGTTGTGCGTGTCTTGTAAATCCCCAGAAGAGTGCACATTTCCTGGAACAGCGCAGATTCGAAGTTGCGGCCTTGATCGGAATGGATCTCCAAAGGTGCGCCATACCGACATACTACTTCATCGACCACCTTTTTCGCCACTGTCGTCGCTTCCTGATTGGGTATGGCGAAAACTTCAGGCCACTTTGTGAAATAGTCCTGTATCACCACTATGTATTTGTTTCCGTCATCTGTCACTGGGAAAGGTCCAGCAACGTCGATGGCAATGCGTTCCCATGGGGCTCCTACATTGTACAACTGAAGTTTGCCCCTGCTCCTAGTCTGTGGTCCTTTCACGGATGCGCACGCTGTACATTTCCGACACCATTGCTCTATGTCTTCTCTACAATTGAGCCAGTAATACCGCTGTCTCACTTTCAGTAGAGTTTTCTTGATTCCCAGGTGTCCACCAGAAGCGCAATCGTGTATCTCCTGAAGCAGGGGGACCACTTCACGTCGTGGTACTATCACTTGTGTGGTCACCTCCTTGCCATCGTTCGATTCCCATTTCCTACAAAGCACGTCATTTTCTAGGACTAAACTGTCCCACTGTGCCCAGTAGCTCTTTGTGACAGGACTATGTGACGATACTTCATTCCACTGAGGCCTAGTTCCACTACGCTTCCAGTCCAGTATAGGTCGAATATCGTCATCTTCTTCCTGGGACTTCTTAAAGTTGCCTTCAGCCCTAATTAAGTTCACGTGTTCCCGGGCTTCATTTTGCTGGCAATGTCTACAGTCCTCATTACATGGACGTCGCGACAGGGCGTCAGCATTGTTATGCCCTTTTCCACTACGATGTTCCGTCACAAAGTTGAACTCCTGCAGCTGCTCTAGCCATCTTGCAACTTGACCCTCAGGGTTTTTGAATTGTAGAAGCCATTTCAATGCAGCGTGGTCCGTCCTCAACGTAAACTGTCTCCCTATGAGGTACTTGTGGAAATGTTGCAAAGTTTTTACAACAGCCAGTAGTTCTCGTCGAGTCACGCAGTAGTTCCTTTCTGGTTTTGAAAGTGCCTTACTGAAGTAAGCGATCACGACTTGCCTGTCTTCTTGCACCTGCGACAGCACTCCACCAATTCCTGTGTTGCTGGCGTCGGTATCGACAACAAATCTTCCATCTCTGCTCGGATACCCCAGTATAGGCGCTTCACATAGCCGTTGCTTTAGTTCATTGAATGCTGACTCACAGTTCTTGTCCCAGATAAAATCTCGTTTATCCTCAGTCAGCTGATGTAAAGGTTTTGCAATGTCCGAAAAACCCATAACAAACCGTCTGTAGTATGTGCACAACCCTAGAAATGCACGTACTTCTGTTTTGTTCTTTGGAGCCGGCCACTGTTGGACAGCTTTTATCTTCTCAGGATCGGTTCTCACTCCATCGGCGCAGATGACATGTCCTAGGTAGCTGACCTCCTTCTTGAACAGGGCACACTTCTTTAGGCTTAGTTTTAGGTTAGCCCCCCGTATCCTGGTGAATACTTTCTCCATATTTCTCAGGTGTTCCTTAAAAGTGCGGCCCATTATAATGACGTCATCCAAATATACTAGACAGACGTCACCAAGAAGGCCCACCATGACTCTATCCATGAGGCGTTCAAACGTCGCTGGAGCGTTGCACAATCCAAAAGGCATGACGTTAAATTGCCACAGGCCGTTGCCAATTCCTGTACTGAACGCTGTCTTTTCCTTATCTTTCTCGCTAATTTCCACTTGCCAGTAGCCACTTTTCAAGTCAATGGTTGAAAACCACTTCATACCACTGAGCATATCCAGTGTGTCATCTATCCTAGGCAAGGGATAACTGTCCTTCTTCGTTACATCATTCAGCATTCTGTAGTCTACACAGAATCTGGTACTGCCGTCCTTCTTCTTCACCAGAACGACAGGAGAAGACCATGGGCTCGTAGAAGGTTCAATTATTCCGCTATCAGCCATATCCTTTACCATTTCTGCTACCTCAGTTTCTTTAGCCCAGGGTATGCGGCGCGGTCTCTGCTTAATTGGTCTAGCATCACCTGTATCTATCTCATGCTTGACGAGACCTGTTCTTCCGCAATCTTTTCCCGTTGCAAAGATATCCCGGAACCGTAGCAGAAATTCCTTGGCTTGCTGTAGTTCCGAAACTGATAAATTGCTCTTAGAATTTTCCAGAAGTTGCTGGATGTGATCAGGTTCACCTTTTATTGCGTCTTGTTTTACTGAAGATGTGTTGATTTGGCGGAGATACTTCACTTCTTCACATCTTCCAACAACACTGTTTTTCTTCAACTGGATCTCCTTTTTCCCAAGATTTACAATCCTGACCTTGGATCTTTCTTTCGTCATAACTAATGTCCTCGCAGTGATAAGTTCCGGGTGCCGGCCAATGTCTTCAACCATAACACATCTGCGTTGCCTAATTTTCTTAGGAAATTTAACTTCGACTAAGGTTTCCGTTCTTGGAGCCAATATGGTATCCTTTAAGCAATAGAGGTTGCATGTGTTAATTCCTTGCAGGAAGACTTCTTGGTCTGGGAATTTCAATACTCCTTTATCGATATCTAAAATACATCGGTAATTCCGCAGGAAGTCGAGACCCAGTATGCAATCGTCGGTAATATTCGCAATTAACGCTGAATGGGTGTACACTTGATCACCGATTTTAAACTCGATTTCTGTATCACCGAGGACGGAGACTGGCTGGCCAGTGGCTGTCTGAAGTCGGTAGGCTGGGGTTTCTGTTTGCCACAAGATGGTGCGTTTCAGCAACTCAGGTCTTATAATAGTCCGCGACGCCCCGGTGTCAACGGTGAAATTGCAAACACGTTGATTCAGCGTTCCCTCGATGATCAAACTATTTCCGTTGTGGACTTGATTGATGGTGATGGTTGGGGCCTTCAGTTGACCAGCCAGCACCCGCCCCGCGGCCCTGGCGACATTTAGTTTTAACGACTCCTCGTTAACTTGAGTTCCGGAGTCCACACTTCCCCTCTTCCTCTTGGGGCAATCGGTACGAATGTGCCCTTTTTCTCCACATCCATAACACGTCGGAATATAGCGGGACTTTGCCGATGAAGCCACTTCTCGGTGACGTGGTTGCACTGAAGGTGAGACCACCACTTCCCGAACTCTGTGCGAACGTGAGTCTTGTCGTACGGCTTCCACTTCTAAAGCGTGGGCCATCGCACTCTTCAGAGTTTGGTGGTGTCCGAGTCGCACCGTAGCCCTGACTTCAGTATCCCGTAGACCGTCGATGAATGCTTGCACCAGATTTACTTCCACCATCTCCGGTGTCATCGACATGTATGCCCGCCGGACCAGCCGTTCAACCTCTACTCCCCACTGCTGCAGGCTCTCATTCGACCTCTGCGTTCTCTCGCGAAGTTGCGCGCGGAAAACATGTTCGAGGTGCTTGTCACCATAGCGAGTGTCTAGTCCCTCCATTAGACGCTCCAACGTCCTGCCGTCTGGAGGAAGGTTCTCTAGGACCAGCAGAGCGTCCCCTCGTAGGGCCAAAGTTAACGCCGCGAAAGACTGGTCATCATCCCAGCGGTTCGTCTTGACCAGTGTTTGGAATTGGTACTTAAAAGCCGTCCAGGACGACGTGCCATCAAAACGCGGCATATCAAATTTTGCGGCTGATGGTGCACTAACAGCAACGGGTTTGCGTGCTTCGAGCTTGACAATCTTTTTGTTGATGTCCAGCAGGCGATCTTCGTGGCCATCAATTCTGGTTTCGAGGCTATCAGCTCGGGCGGAAACCTCCTTGACCTCTAAGGTGAGATTTTTCACTTTCTCGCCCAACGTGACGAGGCCGTGATCGATTTTTTCGAGGATCAGGTTCTGCTTAGCCTCTTGATCCCGGCGGGCTTCCTCCTGTTCGCGGCGGGCAGCTTCCTGTTCGCGGCGGGCTTCTTCCTGGTTAGCCGCGATTAGATCCTGGAGCTTACGCTGGTTAGCCTCTTGTTCGCGGCGGGCAGCTTCCTGTTCGCGGCGGGCTGCTTCCTGTTTGCGGCGGGCTTCTTCCTGGTTAGCCGCGATTAGGTCCTGGAGCTTACGTTGGTTAGCCTCTTGTTCGCGGCGGGCAGCTTCCTGTTCGCGGCGGGCAGCTTCCTGTTCGCGGCGGGCTTGTTCCATACTAGCTTGCATGGCGGCCAACACTGCGGCGAGGTTTATTTCCGAGGATGGCCCTGTTGGCCCTCAGCAGCTGCCGTTGCTCCCATACCAGCCCGATCTTCCGCTTCCAGACGTTGACGTGCAGCATCCATCTCCACTTGCCTCCTTGTTCGTGGTCCCTGTTCGTCGTCCCTCTGTAGTAATGGCATCTCACTTCTGACACCAGTTGTTACGAACGTGAGTAATTAAATGCCGGTTTACTAGCAGAGAACTTTATTCACCACAAAACAATGACAAATTAGTCCAATCAACAAATAACCAATCACTATAAACACTCAGAGTTCCGTTTAGTATCGCTTAGGTCGCTAGGTATCACTTCAAGCACTTAGGTAGTTCGCTCTGTATCGCTGACGAAATCAAACTCAACTCGTTTCTAGCCGGGGGCCCGTATTTATATGCGAAGCCATCGACATTTCTCGATACCGACGTTTCAAGGACATTCTAGAACAATAGGGTCTGATCGGGATAAATCATTATTATTATTCTCGTAAGTAGGTACTTATCTACCACCTTACATGCGAGTTTCGACTCTATTGCTAATACCGGAAGGTACAAATTCCCTTATCCGCCCACATAACTACCTACTGAATTTCATCTAATAATAATACGAGTAGTGTATGTCGGACTTTTCTGGAATTTGCCAGGCCTGAGTATGTACTCCTATTCTAGAAGCTTCGCACGGCAATGCGTTTTAATTATTTGATGCTACCCTTGGTTCTGTTGAAGATATAGCGTACTCAAGTTTCACGGCGTAACAATACATTATATTTCTTAACACAGGCGAAACTAATATTGAGGTATTTACATAGCCATACTTAGACTCAGTTATAATTTTAAACCTCATATAACTGAGTTGATTTCAACTGAGTTCTACTTCTACAGGAAAAAAACGTAATCAAACAATTTGAACCGTCCGATTTCTCAGCGATATCCAATACAAGAGAACGTAGCAACAAATAGCGGGCGATCAGTCACAGGTGCAGCGATCGATCAGAGCGCGCTGTAACGCAAGACGGAGCATCGCGCCACGGCGGCATTACGACATTGCTGCTAATCTCATTCTTGATACATTTGTAAGGGTTTACAAGATATTACTGGCATGTTAGAGAAAAATTGCAAAAAACTTTTAGCAAAACTTCATATTTTACAGATTAGCAGATAATAATAGGGATTGACACAAAAGAGGAGTGGTGCGCCCAGTAATGGATGTATAAAGCTGTGGATAAGCGCATATTCGCAGACATGGTGGGTTGATAGGTGGGATGGCTGCCTGCCTTGGCTTTTTGTGTATATTCATTTTTTTCAAGAAACAACCTTTATTATTAACTTAGATGCTTAGTTTCAAATATCATGTACACATAGTATCCATGGAAGAAATTGGTTATAAACGAAATTCCTCCTTGTCACCCCGTTGCAGGTGTAATTTACAAAAAAATCTTTTTAGAACTCGCCTACGTCATAGAAGGAAGCCTTGAGCAAAATGTTGCATTCCTAATCGCAGTAGTTTCGACTGTGCTTTGATTTGATATGTCCGTCAGTCAGTTTCTACTTTTTCCGCCATTCAAAAAGCAAATCGCCGCTTAAAATGTTTCACTTCAAAAATCTGTACAGGTTAAATACCTACTTTGAGAAACAAACAACTTACTGTAGATTTACGGTTGGTGTAATAACTTGAAGTTATGAGTTTAACAAATTATTTTAACGCTACCCAACGCATTCAAGCAACCAGAGTTTTGCTGGCTAATATAATTTGACTCTTATATTTTTATTTAACAGAAGGTTAGACGCCACGATAATGTCACTTTTTATTCAAAATATCACTGTACAATATGACAACATAAATATTTACAGACAGTCGATTTGAATTTCTTATTTGCTACGAAAGCGTAGCTCGTAGCGGTTACTACTACGGCGTAGCACCCGCGTAGCACTTTATTGTATTGTGGCTGTGCACGCTACATGTTCAAAATATTCATTTTTACATTGTGCATTTTGTAAAGTATTGTGTAAATAAAAAGAAGAAGTAACCATAATAACCTTATATAAAAGTTTCCTAAAATCTAGAGTAATTAAACCATGGATAAAAGAACGATAGTAGTTAGATTTATGAGGACGTTAGCGACTGTAGTCTTTCACTATACAAAATGTATGATCGGTTTTTGTAAATGATTGTAATTAAATAGGCGATTGAAATTCTTAGTACTTACGCTTCTAACTACGTAAAATTTGAATTTTATAACTGCCAAAAAATTCAAGACAATGAATACTTGTAATTGTCTTGCCTTATTGCTTACCGTAATATACATCGGGATATCTACGAAGTTACATGTGTCATCTCTCCTCAAAGTTATCCAGACCTAAAAAGTAAACATATTGTTGGTTTTATTGCAATGTTTTATTGTTTGCTGGTTTCACTACACCCCCCCCCCTGCCTCTACATCCAGCCGTCAGATGTGGAACGGGTTATTGGCACTTTTGCTATGGAGATAGATCTTATTTATATAACTAAAAACATTCACAATATTCAAATGATTTTTCGAAGCCTTCAATATTTTTGTATCATTTAAGAGAATTTGACATTTTTTTGAATAAAATTGTTGATAGGAACGTGAACGAAACACTTTTAAGATAGAAATGTGAAATGAATATGTGATTTTACATGTTTTCGAAAGTACCCATGATACAGGAGTAATTCCTTAAAATTTACTAATATTCAACCAAGGATTTAACTCGAGGAAAAATGAATCATTTGAACAAATATACACAAAATTACAATACTTAACGTGTCTAACATATTTGTATAATAATACTATTTTGAGTTATATGTCTGTTCTGCCCTTGGGACAAACAGTTCGCTCTGAATCTTGAATTAGATTTAATTTTATTTTGCAAAGCATTGGCACTACTACAACGCTTGCGGTTCAGACTAGACTTGAACCACAAATGACTTTCAGTGTTGTTTACACAGCAAATACAATTTTAACGACCAGCTTAGTGGCTTGTGGTACACGAGAGCTCTGTGTATTGATCGATCAATGTATGTACAATATATGTATGTTTTTAACAGTACTCATCATCATCATCCTTTTAGTCAAAAGATGAGGACCTCTAGACATAGGCCTCCCCCAAGCATCGCCACAACGACGGGTCCTATGCGTCTCATATCCATTGGAATTGTGCGACCCTCACCAGTTAGTACCACCTACTCAGTACGGTAGTTGAAATAAAAAAGAACACTAAACGCAGTTTGTTTTCCTAATTTTAAATATCAAAATATCAACGCCCTTTTCTTTAGACAGGTTTTTTTACTGTCCAATGTCAATTATAACTGATTGACAGAACGATAAGCCGGCCGTCCAACCAAAACCAATGCTCCCACAGCACTGCGGTCGTCACTATTTTTGATATCATTATTTTTGATTCATTCAAAAAGATTTATGTCTTTTTGCATTTTTTATTAAGTAGTAAGCTTTAATATTTATAAAACATTTTGCATCTTCTGTGGTTTCACTTGTAGGTTTGTATGTTTGAAGAACATATTGGAAAAAACGATGAAAGTCCACCCTGTTTAGGCAAAGCACCGTAGTATCCTCTTTGAGGCAATCTGCGGTGGCAACCTATAATTGCGTCTGGTTCTGGTTCAGGCCATGGTCAAGTTCCATCGCCCGTGTCGAACTTGTAGTTGCGGCTGCTGAGACCTGAAGCGGTCAGGGGGTTCGAATGTAAGAGTTTTAAAAATGTTTCTAGACTATTATTACTTTTAGTTATTAGACTGTATGGCTCATTTCTAGTCCAAAGAAATAGCGCATTTCCATTAAACATGTCATATTAGGCCCATTTGTGGAAGTGTACATTGACATCTAAGTGTACCTATTTTGTTTTTGTACACTATTATTATTAACATAGTTAAATGAGGTTAATTTGTTGATGTTGAGGCCATTTATGTATAGAATACACCTTGTTGTGTAAAGTTTTGAAATGCCAAAAAAATCTTTTCTTTTACTCTTACGTTAATTCGATTATACACAAAAGTTCATGGAACTTTGAACGGTTAACAAAGAAAATCAATGCTAAAAGCAAAAGTTCTTAAAACACAAAATGGAAATGGAATAATTATATTTCCATTATTGAAATCGAAGCACTTACACGAAAACGCTAAGAAAGCAACACTGAACAAAAATAAGAGACGCTATCTCAGGTATAACACAAACAAAATCAACATAATCAATAGTCATTTATTCAGCTTGCTTCGCCCCACTCTTTGTCTCTTTCGCACACAATACATTCCTTTCACCTCATTTGCTTGCCTAATCGACGAGAAAGCACGATATGAGACGATTATATACCTCTACAGACTTACCAGCACTCCACCACAGCATATCCACCCCTCTTGAGACAAAACGCTGAAAGTTCCAGAGAGACAAAATTTTGAGCGCCTTTTTCCTACTCTGTGTCTCAAGGTTGTCTAATACAGAACCGCGTGTAAAGATGAGAGTTCATTTGGCTGCAGAAGTTCAGAATTTCGACAAAATTGTGCATTAAATTTGAGTTCCATATGCTTTTAATGCTTTCGTTCGTTAAAAAGGTATATTTCTGAATACGGTTCGCTTTTACAGAATACTTTTAGAATTTTATTTGTCTGGTTTTTAAAGGTGCTGAAAATGCATAATATTTTGAAACAAATACAAGTTAAATATTTTCAGTTGAAATTGCAAACAGGGTTTAAATGACTGTGATACATCTTGCTTACCCTTAACAACTGGGACTACCCAGACAGTTTCGGTTAGCAAAAAATACACGAAAACTGGTATTCTTTTGAAACAAAAGTGTATTAAACTTGCGACAATATGACTATGATCTTTTCCAACTCTATCCGATCCTATTCCGTTCAAATTCTACCAATTACCTTTGTACACGAAACTTTTGCATAGACGCCGCGGCCGACATTCTAGGACGCGGTGAAACTTCAGCCACGATTTATTTAGTGTACATTGCGCGCTGCTCTTGGCGTGTTTATGGCGTGATTTGGCGTTCGCCCGTATAAACGTCAATGGATCCAATAAATAAATTGTATTTTATACGCGACTATACTTTTTGCAAACACTCGGCTGTGCCAAGCACTGCAGTTACATTTGGAATTGGGTCTAGTGGGCAGAGTTTGGGAGAAGCGTAAGCGGGAACAAATGATGATAGTAAAAACAAAACATAGGTTTCATTATTTTGTTTTTAATTGAACGTTTATCATAAAATAGCTTATAGATAAATGAAGTTTATAAAACTTTTGCTAATTATTTTGCGTTACTTTTCTTTAGTTTCGAATTTGTATTCTAATCTCGAATCATGACGCAATAAGAAACAGATTATTCATATTTAGTCTGTTAACTGAAAAAGCAAATCCTCAACAGCGTTACTCCACGCTTCCAAACCCGCCGTCGCCTACTGCTCGCGCCAACAGCTTCGTTTCGCTACACGCCCCTCACCACAACACGCTCGTCTTTTTCTCGTACATTCGCTGCACTGCCAAACTCCATACACTGTTTATACCGCCAGTTTTTGTGCCAGAATGAATGGAATATGGCCGGCCTGGCACACTGGCAGGCTGGCGGGCCGGCGGCCTGGCAGTTTGGCAGATTGGCAGCCAGAGCCACACCCAGGACTTCACGGGCTATTTAAAATTATTCACTATTTTGTTGTATCGCATTTTTATGTGTGAATGCACTTCAGCTTATGGGAACTTCTGAAACTACTTTCAGAGAGGATACGAAATAAGAAGGTTTCTAGACATCGTATAAAAATTGTATCGTTTTATTTTTCAGATGTAAAATATTGTTTATCTTACTATGTAAATGTATGCGTCACCATTTGTGAGGAAGAAAAACGCACTTAATTTCTTTTTAATGCAAATTATTTGTACGTTTTCTTACACAGATGTTTTGATGTTGCTATACACAGATAGAATTTTAGATGTATATCTACTTTAAGATGTTTAAAGAAAACTCATGTTAATAAGAAGCTATTTTTGCTGTGTCTGTCTAGCCTTTTCCCAACTATATTGGGGTCGGCTTCCAGTCAAGCCGGATTTAGCTGAATACCAGTATTTTACGAGGAGCGGTTGCCTACCAGACCTCCACAACCCATTAACTGGGGTAACACGGTACTTCATGGCAAGACTGGAGTCAGATTTACTGGCTTCTGACTATCCGTAACGACTGCCAAAGATCTACAAATGACAGCCGGGACCCACGGTTTAACGTGCTTTCCGAGGCACGGAGGAAACTGGTTATGTTAAGATGGTCACCCATCCACAGACCAACCTTGGCAAGCGTTGCTTAACCTTGAAGATCGACCCATGCGGCTGTTATTATCTAGCCACGAGCTCCTCCTATTTTTGCTGTGTGTTTTTACTTATAAGTTATCATGATATATTCTGATGTATGTACAATTAAACATGCGTCACCAGTTGAGATGCTAATTTCCCGCGATCACCACGACTGGCATATAGTTTGGTGACACCAGATTCTTATTATGTTTGATGCAGCCCTTAGCGCCTTACCTAGAGCTATGAATCAATCACATAATCATCCAGGTTAACGATCGCTAGTTATGATCTTTTATTTTGGTGAGGGTAGCGGGAACCCGATGGATGCGAGGTACTCGTATACAGGACCGATCGTTGAGGTGATGCTTGGGAAAGGCCAGCAGTAGAAATTAACAATACGTCACGTATAAAACCAAATTAACACTTTAATATGCTTTTTTAGCCTGCAAATTTTATGATTTTTTATAATAACTCGCAATCCCACCTGATAGTAAACAATGATGCAGTTTTCGATGGTCGCCTCACTAGTTTATTAAGAGCCTATTCACTCTAGCCTTAAAGAAACCTAAATTATAATCAGACGGGAAGACCACAGCAGGCAGATTGTTCCAGTCCTTAGATGTTCACGTATAAACGACGAGGCATAATAATGTATAGTAAATAGTGTGATACAATCCAAGCCTGGCGCACGCAACACAATGTTCCGAGTGTTGCGGTCGCGGCAGCGGCTTGCGTTTAATACGTACACGTTCTGTAACGCGGTACACCCGACCATTGTAACGTGTTACAAGGCCTGGAGAATTGTGAAATTATTTAATTGATGATATTATTAAGAGGTTGATTGTAATATAAAAGTAGAATATTTTTTTAAGTAGAGTGCCTGAACAATAATACTTGTATTAATATTAATTTAATTTAAATATATCTAGTCACAGTAATGTTAAATAAACATACTTCTTGAAACTCGAATGGTTTTACGGATTTGAATAAAATTTGGCACACGGGTAGATCAGTCTTGGAATATTACAAAAGATATTTTTTATTCCGAGAATATGCTCCCTTGGGGCAGTTCTCTACTTTCAACAATTAATAAAGGTATAAAGTTAGTTATAGCAATATCGGCCACATATTACAGTTCCCACTGAACATTACAGTTTCCACTGTTGGGACCCAGTCCTCGTATCTCGGAAAAAAAATGGGCCATAATCAATCACGCGAGCCCAGTGCAGATTGGTGGATAAAGTTACTTTTAAATCAATGACAATGACTTTTTTATTTCGTTAACGGTCGTCAATAAAACAATTTTCTTGATAACTTGATAATTTTCTTTGAATACCCGTTCAAATCAACCCGTCCCGTACACAAAACCTAGTCTGCGTCTAGTTGTGACTAGCAGTCTAGCGCTCTACAAACAATAGTTAACGTTTGCAATTTCATTTAGTCTGACGTTCAGTTCAGTCTGACGAGAGATCTCAGTTTCATACAATTGAGAGCGAAACACCTCGTTGTAGTGCATTCTTAGATAGAAACAAAGAAGTTCCACTTTAAAATATTAAACTGCATAATAACACTTGTCGTCAGTATTAAGAAAACAATTTACTGTCCAGAAATTCCAGATGGGTCGATAACCAAAGTATCTTGGCCTAACTCTGGACGGCCGATAAGGCTTTGAAGAGTATTTCGATTGTTTGATCCCCCGCGTTAAAAAAGCGATGGGGCTATGCACAGACTGCTGCTGAACCTCGGGGTCCTCGAGAATAAGTTCGCTGCCTCAGCGTGGGTGTCGTGCGATAAATGGTCCTTTATGGGGCACCTGTGTGGTCAAATGGACTCTAATTTTGTCAGACGCTGTGTGTGAAGTTAACCATGACATATTGATATTTTCTTGGAATAACTTGAGTAGATTCCACAGCTTACAGAATGCGTGCTGAAAGGTTAAAATGCGTTATTGATAGTTTAATATTTATAAATGCATCCTATATTCCAACCGTTTTATGAAATCAGAATTGATCTTCTGTATCTCTTTGCCTATTCGGTGCATCCATGTTCTCAGTTCATTTACTTAGACGGCATCCATCTTGTCGGTCTTCTTAATTAATTGTCTACTTCTTGGCTACCGAAGCTTTGGAAAAATGAAAGGGTTTTTTAACATCCCCTATAATGTCCGCCCCCTGCTGAATAACTAGCAATTAATTACTTTTGCAAATAAAAAAGGAATAAGTAAATTAATGGAGGGGCTCACCATTGTTTATAGCAGTTCTTATTTGCATTGTAGATCTTTTTTCTTTTATGGTGGAGAACATTTTTTGGCTATTTTGTTTTGTTTTTTTTTCCTGGTTTTTTTTTAAAATTTCAATTGTTAATGGATTGCAGGGAAATTATAATACGCATTTGTGGTAAGTGTTATCGTTTGAATGGCTCAGAGTGAAATAAAATATAAATATATAAATAGTATACTGTAGTAGCAAACTGTGAGTTGCAATAGCCTTTAGTTATCTTGGAGTTACAATGCTTTACATTTTCACCCGTCAAATGACTACCCTACCTATCCTACGCTACCCTCTACCTACCCTATTTACCCTACCTACACTACCCTACACTACCCTACACTACCCTACACTACCCTACACTACCCTACACTACCCTACACTACCCTACACTACCCTACACTACCCTACACTACCCTACACTACCCTACACTACCCTACACTACCCTACACTACCCTACACTACCCTACACTACCCTACACTACCCTACACTACCCTACACTACCCAACACTACCCTACACTACCCTACACTACCCTACACTACCCTACACTACCCTACACTACCCTACACTACCCTACACTACCCTACACTACCCTACACTACCCTACACTACCCTACACTACCCTACACTACCCGACACTACCCTACACTACCCTACACTACCCTACACTACCCTACACTACCCTACACTACCCTACACTACCCTACACTACCCTACACTACCCTACACTACCCTACACTACCCTACACTACCCTACACTACCCTACACTACCCTACCCTATACTACCCTACACTAACCTACATTGCCCTACCCTACCCTACACTACCATACACTACTCTACACTATCCTACACTACCCTACACTACCCTACACTACCCCACACTACCCTACACTCCCCTACACTCCCCTACACTCCCCTACACTACCCTACACTACCTTATTCTACCTTACACTACCCTACACTACCCTACACTACCCTACACTACCCTACACTACCCTACACTACCCTACACTACCCTACACTACCCTACACTACCCTACACTACCCTACACTACCCTACACTACCCTACACTACCCTACACTACCCTACACTACCCTACACTACCCTACACTATACTACCCTACCCTACACTACCCTACACTACCCTACACTACCCTACTCTACCCTACTCTACCCTACACTACCCTACACTACCCTACACTACCCTACACTACCCTACACTACCCTACACTACCCTACACTACCCTACACTACCCTACACTACCCTACACTCCCCTACACTCCCCTACACTACCCTACACTACCTTATTCTACCTTACACTACCCTACACTACCCTACACTACCCTACACTACCCTACATTACCCTACACTACCCTACACTACCCTACACTACCCTACACTATACTACCCTACCCTACACTACCCTACGCTACCCTACACTACCCTACTCTACCCTACTTATTCTACACTACCCTAACTTTTGATTTTTTGCTCACCGTTTAGACCTACCCTGGACTACGAAAAACATTTTAAAACCAAAATCAGCTCAATCGGCCTAGCCGTTCTCGAGTTTTAATCAGACTAACGAACAACAATTCATTTTTATTTATATATTATGTAGATTTTCCCACAAAACAGTAGTAGAATAAGATTTGCATCTTGGTCTACTACTATTTTTTAATCTTATAAATCAATACGTTTCTAGTCTAAAAATAGTTTACAACAACAAAAAATATATTCCCAAATTCGTCTCGCACCTGGCTCGCAGTAACAATACAAGTCCATAACGATTGTTTGTCACAGAACACGGCGTTCCCCCTGTTGATATAAGAGCCTCAACAAGTGCCGTGCAGGCGACGCGGGGAAATGTATGTTGTGTTGGGAAATACGGCCAACGAAACGACATGCTTTTAGAGTATTATTAATGTTGGCAATGTTAATGTGTGAACAGGAAATTAAGTTAAATGGTTTGCTTTGTCTTTCCATCTTTAACTTCACCCTAGCGTTGACACATCTACCGCTCCTATGCTTTTCCAATCTGGGGACTCAAGTGACCCTCACCAGATTCTCAGTCATTCTTGTAAGACGTTGCATCTTCCGGTGCGCGGCATACCAGAAACTTTCTTTTCGATCAATATAATCTGTAAAAATGTGTCCAAAAAAATGAAGCTAGTAACTACATAATTATAATTTTGTATTGAATTTTCAACAAGTAATATTTTGTAAAATATATTAATTTGGATCAATTACCTGCTTAAGTTTTTAACCTCAATTTTCAATCTTCAATCAATCAGAGCTCAGCAAAATAACGTCTAGTTTAACTTCACCAAAATCAAAGTTTACCTGACGAACAGCAAAAAAAATGCTGAAGAAAAACAGTACCGCAGCCAAACTTTTACAAACTTTTCTACCTCTTCTAAGTTACACCGGAAATACGAAAAAAATATTAATTGACGGCGGGAATAAACCGAGCGATTCCAAGTGAACTTTGCATAATAGAGTTAATCTCTCGCAAAGAATAAAAATCGCCTGGAGGCAAAAACTCAAGTCCGCGAGGAAAAAAATCCGTTGTAAGACTTCTGCGTTCCAATCTTCACCCCAGGAAAGGAAAAGCGACTAAGATGCTTTGGACTTCAGTATTTCTTATTTACTTTTCTAAAAAACGTCCTGCCACGGGCTTTGTGCAAAAGTGATTTCTGTTAGTGGAAAAATGTGGATACCGCTTTCGAATTTATTAAAACCATGGACTTGTTTTTTGTAGATGTTTTTTAGCTTTTGTTTAAATTATTGTTTCAAGAGTCGGGTACTGCTAAAATTTTTGATTGATGATAATTATAAATATCATTCTTTGAAAAATACTACTATTACCTGTATTGCGATAGTACACTGGTTTCATGTTAATAACCAGCTTCAACTAAATGACACTCGAGGGTTAATAAAAAAAATATGCATTATATTACTATAAGGTTTCCTTGTATTATTATTATTATAAAAACAAAGTCTTGAAAAAGTGCACAACTCTTGAACTGAAAACCTCCATAATTCCATGAAATGTATGTCAAAGCGCGCATATCATTTCTGCTAATAAATAGCTCTTTTCTTACTTTATTACTTTCTGCAGGCGACAAAAAAATGGATCCTTCAATATTTGCTTCATGACAAAAAAAATATTAACGCGGCGTTAATATTAATAATTTAAAAATAATAATAACTCCTTCGCCTTATCCCTACGTTGACGTCACCGTGAAGGCGCTAGCGTGCTTCAATGAACCCTTTTGTACTGATAGACCATGTCACATCTTTATCTTTTCTCAAAACAAAGAATTAACAACATTTTTTTGTTAGTTTTTTATTCTGAGCACCTTGTCTACAAAAAAATTACAATTTATTTACAAAATTTATATAAAAACAAAACAAAAAATACCATGACTGTAAAAACTCAAATTACACGTCGTTCAATTGTGTTATCTTTCACTCTGCTCCGGAGACGTTCGGAGGAGGGTAATGGACAGTTGATTTACATTTGTATCACTTCCTACCCCCCACCCCACTACTTGCGCCAGTGTCAATTCAATTAATTAAATGATGGATATTATTAGGCGGACTTTATGTCGCGCCCCGTTTTTATTAACAACTTTATTGTGAGTTAATAAATTGGGGAGTTACTTTCGAAGCGTTTTAGGTTACTGTTTTGTTAGATCAGGACTTTGGTGCAATGTGTAATAGAATTTATCTTTTCAGATAACTCGTTTTTGCTAGAGACTTCGCCCTAAGTTTAAAGACATCCCAAAAGACCAGTGCATCAATCGATCTTTGTTTCCTAGTACGAGTATTAGTAAGGATACAAAGATCGAACGATCTACTTAAATTTTCACTTGTCTGACTACGTTAAGGTATTTTGTAATGTACCTTTTTTGGTTATACTTACTTAAACATACAACTAAAAATTACTCAAAATACTTGGCGCTAAAATATATTATCACCAACTATTATAAAATTGCCGAAAAGAAAAATTTACAAGTATGCGTGACACCAAATTTTTTTTTTGTATATCTGTACATAATTATGGCTCTAAAACGTGGTCACTTACAATGGACCTTATCAGAAGGCTTAAAGTCACCCTAAACGCAATGGAAATAGCTATGCTTAGAGTTTCATCGGGTGATCTAGAAAATATTTCCAGACACCGCAAAATTCGCGGTTGTGGAAGATCTTAGAATTTAAACCTCATTTTCTACACATCTGGGGTATATTAATTTTCATCACTTACTACTGTGGGTGATGAATCAGAGATGCTATAAGCAGTAGACCGGTGGAACAGTAGTTCGGGAACGCCAAACTTGTTAGCGAATGGCAATATCTTAAGCACTGCGAGCCTTATACCAATTTTCTAAAGCTGTTAGAGTTATTGTTTATGTAGTCGAAGTCTTGGTTCTCAAAATTGATGTACGAGAATGATCCTGACAGATAGTCGGTAGGTACGTGATTGGTTTATTATTTTTATATTCCATTTTGCTACCAGATTTGTAGAACAGATAGGTAACTCTTGTTGTAAGAAATTTGAATAGCAAACCAATTTTATTATTACAATTGAATAAATATACACCTACTAAAAATGCATAAAATTCCCTCTTGATACTTAAAAGCCTACTAATTTTGGCGCACGTATGACGTATGTGTCGTCATGGCAGCCATTATGACGTCATAAGTCATCCGGCGGCCATTTTAATTCGCTCATAAAGTGGGCATACATCACGCGCGGTGCAGGCAGTGCGCCGATCAAATCGAATTCTTGGCTTGCTTCTGTTCGAGCTGGCAAAAGATACTTATTTTAGTCAGTAGAACAAGTTAGTATAAAAAATATGAGTTCACAAAAAAGGCTAATTAATTTAACATAGCTTACATGTTAACATGAGCAGATGGTTGTCTCAGACGAAACATATCATTAGACGTAGACACGAAGTATAAAACAAATGGAGCATGTTTCTTCATATTAGACCACACACAGGCTCATTAAAATATTCAAAATTATCTGAAAAGATCAGCTGATTTTAATCAAATAATAGAAATTAAACGACAATGTAATACAAAAGTTAAAAACTCTTTCGACTGCAGTCAAAGCACTAATTCAATTTTCATTTTACCTACTGTTAAGTTCTGCACTGTAGCTTTGGTAGAAGCAAGGAAAATTTTCTTAAATGTTTTTAATATGAGGGTGCAGTCACAGACATAAATTACAGCAAAGTAAAATTTTGCACTTAGCTTCTCCGGTCTCCAAGGCAGGCCGTGATTGGGCAAAAACTTGGAATCGAACTCTGCCAAAGATCAGACAGTTTGATTGCTCTAAATGAGGTCTCGCTGAATATTACTCATATTTTTGTAGGCTATAACACTTCAGCTTTAATTTCAGACTGTAAAAAATACTTGGCAAGCATTGCGAAGTAATTAAAGTGACAACAGTGAGAAAATACGAGAGAATTAAGTCTAAGGTCAGGCTTTTGGATGGCAGTCACTGTTACGAAGAAAATGCAATGCACTTTACCATAAAACAAGGCTTACTACTTGGAAAGATGACAAGGATATTTAAATGAAATGCCGGAGCAAAGAATACGCACGAATATGGAATGAACAGAGAACAGGCATTTCTTTGAAGTCGGGAAGTAGGAAGTAATGTTATGAAAACGTTTTGTTGTTAGATTACCTGTAGAGGAAAAGGGGTCCCTGATTTAATTATTTTCCAGACGAAGTAATCGACGACAATTTGGGTTGGTTTCTGAATATCTAACGATTTATTTAAAATGTGTTTGTGTATCCTGTTTTAGAGGACCCAAATACAGAAATTAATAAAAGCAGTGTATATCAAATAATTTAATCATAAGCAGCCTTATAATGTTCTCACTGCTGGGTTCTTTAGGAGACGCATTAAACTAATAATTTCATTATTAAAACTAATATACAGAGTGTAAAAAGACCGATCACAAAGCCGATAACTACACATTCTGTACATGTAATTAAGCAACTTTGACCAAAAATTATTGCTGGGAAAATACTTTTTTTTTCATCTTTAAAAAATAATTAATTAATAATAAATTCGATCAGCTGAACGTTCGGCCGCTCGCGCTTGGTCGTTGAACCGTCCGCACGCTTGTGTGTGTGAGGCGCTCGTTGTGTTTAGTTTTCGTTGCATTTTTCTAACTTCAAATGCGTAATTTATTATGAAAAAATGATAATTTTGATAATGTTTGTTCAGAAGAAAGTTTACTAATGACACTTGGAATACGATTTTGAAAAAAAAAAAACAAAAAAAAATGTTGACTTTGACCTTCAATATCTCCAGAACCAGTGAATTCCCAGGTATGTCTTAGAAGAAAAAAAGTATCCCAGTGATGTGTACAATATGGGGTTTTCGTTTTCGTTAAGGGTCTTTTTACACCCTTTATAATATCAAAAAATATATAATCGTTAATTCAAAGACTTTGACGTCTCAGTGCAAAGGTGTAACCCGAACAACATAGTATCTCCCGAACTATGATTAATTAACATAATAAATTATAACACATCTATGTACATGAACTCTGTTAGTTCATGTACATAAGCGAGCTTAACTCAAAGTTGAGTTTCTACTAGGTTTAACTTTATTTCAGAATCTGGATTCTTATTTAATTACGAGATAACCTATGTAATCTGCCTCATGTTTATTGACAGACGGTACAAAGAATACAGAATTCAAAAAAGTACAAAACAGTTCCACGAATAAAACTTGAACAATTTTACAACAGCTCCGTGAACCGATGGAGTAAAATATTCTGGAGTAGATATTCTGGTATTTACGCGTTTTATCCAATACTCGTGGATAACGGAACAAAATGATTCATTGTATAGAGTAATTTGAATAGAAATGAAATCGGACCGGTCCGTATTCATCCATTTTGATTTTATTTAATTGAATTCAAGAATCTCGACGCTGTACTGTCCTGCTCCTTTTTCGGGGTTATACAAATAAAGCAAGATTACTACAAAAGGTTTTCGAGGTATTTCATGAATGGTATCACCGAGTTGATTTAATTTTGAAATAATTATGAGGAAGAATAGACGAGGTTTCATTAATGAGTTTCGTTTATAATTTTTATTTGGGTTTTGGCTAATTATTAATTAGTAGACCGATACCATTAGAACATAATAAAGAAGGTTTTTTTTTAATAACGTATTTCGGTGTTCTCTCAATGAAAATTTTAAAAGATAATGAATACAATCAATGGCAAGAAATACAGATTTTTCAATGAAATAAGTCAACTTTAAAACAGTTTTTTATTTCTTATTTTTCTAAGATTAAACCGTCGTCGTGAAAACTTCTGAGCTAAGTATAAGTAATGGAGTTCGCTGGCGTCGGTAATAGGACTGTCCGATTCTATGAATTAACTTTCCACTGCGGGTTGCGCCAGTCGGCAGATTTTAACCAATGATAGATGTCTCTTTCTTTCTCTTGCTGTTAATAGAATCATAACTGTGAAATACAAGGAGGAAAACGATTTCCGTGTCTACGATGGTATGAATTCTAATCTAATTTTATATACCTAGCCTTTTCCCAACTATATTGGGGTAGGCTTCCAGTCAAGCCGGATTTAGCTGAATACCAGTATTTTACGAGGAGCGGTTGCCTACTAGACCTCCACAACCCACTAACTGAGGTAACACGGTACTTCATGGCAAGACTGGAGTCAGATTTACTGGCTTCTGACTATCTGTAACGACTGCCAAAGATCATTATTAGGCACATATTCCAAGTGATAAACTCTGTGACATTACTCCACCTTGAATAATCAATTTGTTAGGATATTACTTTACAGTTTAACAAGCGAGTAACGTGTTTTTGCCATTACGCATTGTTGTTGCACTTAGTTACCAAACTAAGTTGAATAGACTTCCTTCAAACGGACATGAACTGGTACTTGTACTGGTGTTAAAAAGCGTTTTGAGAATACATTCACTATGTGAACAGCTAAGAAGTGGAATTAGCAGTCTGTATTTTCTGATAGCTAGAACCTAAGGGTATTTAAGAGTGAATATGTTACTTCTAGGCAAGCGTGCTTCATCGTCGACCACATCATCGCTTACCATCAGGTGAGATAGTGGTCAAATGCGAGCCTATGTATAATAAAAAAAAAGAAATACACGACCTCAATCTGGACAGAACGAAGTGCTGTGCTGAGCGGAGAGGACAAAGCGGATAGCAAACCAAATCCTCGCTTCGCTTTATAATGGTTTTCTCCACTACACTTCACCCAGTTCTATTTCAGTAGAAACGCACCCTTAAAATTGCAATTTGACTTAAAATATAAGTACCAAGACAATATTTATGCTTCATTTGAAAATACAGGATGCTGTTATTTTTACCGTTAGTAACGGTATTGTGAAAATGAAAACACTGGTTAGGTACAGTGAAACAAAAAGGTAATGAAAATGAATGTAACGGTCTGTAAAATGTTGTTGTGATTTAACTGAGCTCGTTAGTTGAAACAATTCCTAATATTTTGCGTTGCTTGTTTCCCAGACTAATGTTCCAACAACAAAATCCCTAAATAATTTAACAAACCAAAACACAATTGATATTATAAATGCAAATCGGAGTTCTACAGATTATATTGGACATGCACCCTTCCAGCGGTGGACTTTAAAACGACAGTATTAACTCTAGCAAATGTCGCCATCATCTCATTTCAATATTAGGATTGAATCGATTTAAATTTATGAATTGTAAACGATTTTGTGATTCGATTTCCCGCTTCGGTTAGTTTGAATTTTGTTTGTTCATAATTTGGTTTTGGACTTTGGTAATATCGATCACCCTGCATTATGACATTAGCATGTAAACTGAAATAATACGTAAGCCTTAAATTAGTCTGGCCTAGGCTTTTTCGTTGGCCCTAACAAGCAATCTGCATATACTAGTTCGTCCCTGGATAAATAACTTTATCCGAGAATCTGGTTTTCTGGTATAATTGTAGGCAAAATTGTTTAAAATAATACGTAGGTATTATTTCTATCTAAAGTAAAAACATAGTGTCATTGTGCATGAATAATATTGATATTTGTTCAAAAAAAAACTGCAAGGTTTATGTATGTAGGTATGTATTTCGTATAAGATATAGGTAGTCGAAAATTATGTAAAAATTTACAAAAAAAAATTATGAAATTTCTTGTTCAAAGATATATTTTTATTGAAAGGCATTTCATCTTCCAATTGAATACCTACATATTAAAATAATATTTTATTTCCTGCACGAAACCGAAATAAATAACGTAGTGAATTGTGAAACAATACATAAATCAATCAGTGTGTTCGGGACACACATTGACTGCGTGTTATCAACGTTTTTTACAATTGCTCTCTTGCTATACGAGTATAGCAGAATTTGGAATTTAAATCGCTACGGAGAATGTGCACTATTTAAATGTTATGTCAGTTATTGAAATTCGCGTGAAACTCTTTATTTATTGCTTGAAACGCATTGTGAGCACGTTCGCGAATTTCAAATGTAAATGCATGAACAATTTTCCTTTTTCAAGCATCATTTATTTTCAAAATACAATTAATTTACCTAATTCATACTAATATGAAGGTAACTCTATCTTTTTATAACGCTTTCACGGTTAAACTACGGGACTGATTTTGATGAAATTTGGTACGGAGCTAGCTCGTACTTCAGATACGTTTTATCTGTCTTTGACTTCAACTTTACGTCTACTATGATCAACATTCGAATGAAGCCACTGGCAGAAGCATTAATAATTTTGCTATTACATGGTGATAGCTCATTGCATCATAGAACTTGCAATCCTCGGTTAATTTTATTAGTCAAGTAAATGCTTAGAAGAAATTCACTAATACAAACTAACACAAGGTCATATAAGAAAATGTTTAATTTTTGTTTACAGGTGGTAACTAGAAGTAAAAAAATATTTCACTAGTAGGAAAATTACAGCATCACTAAGTGCTATTAAATCTAAATTACTTAGTATTTTCTATCCTGAAAAATGCATGATCAAGCCTGTAGGCACAGGCTACACAACCTAAGCCGCGAGAAATTCAAACCATAAGGCTCTAAACAGAAACAAGTGAATTTCAACAATCCTTAAATCTAGCTTACATCTGAACCTAAATCCAAACCAAACGCAAATCAATTTCGAAATCAAGCTCACCCATTGGAACAGCAATGATTTGAGTATCGAATTAAAGCCTATCACTTGAAACCATAGTGCTGCCAGTGATTACGGCGATACTGATCCGCGTCAACTCGGTGTTGCGACTGGTATCGATGCGGAAATCACGTTATGTTCTTATTATAGTGATGTGCTACATAAGCGCCGATGTTTTGCCAAGTTTCATCATCATCATTTTGTCTAAAAGACGTCCATTCCTGGACATATACTTTCCCCAAGCGTCACCACAACGACCAGTCTTGTGCGTCTCGCATGCCTCAGATTGCCGCGACTCATACTAGGTCAACGGTCCACTTTGTGGGAAGTAGTTCCAACGCTGCGTCTTCCGGCACGTAGTCGCTACTCCAGATCCTTTCATCCTCATCGACTATGTGTTCCACGAGCAATGTGCCCTGCTACTGCCCTGATTCTTCGGGTCATGTCAGTTACTTGGTTCTCTTGCGGATATCATCATCTATACTAATATTATAAAGCGGAAGAGTTTGTTTGTTTGAACGCGCTAATCTCAGGATCTACTGGTCTGATCTGAAAAATTCTTTCACTATCGGATAGCCCATTTATTCAGAAAGGTTATAGGCTATATATCATCACGCTAAGACCAAGAGGAGCGGAGCAGTAATAAAAAATGCGGGTGAAACCGCGGGGTTCAGCTAGTTTCTGATATAATCACGCAATGAAACAAAATGACCCACCTTTCGCAATTCTTTTGTAGTTTTAAGATGGCACATTTTACGTAATACGATATAGCTCAGAAATAATCTGTCGACAAGGAGTATTAAATGCTTTGAATATGTTTACGATCTTCCGTAATCTGATTTTCCACAAGTCTGTGTTTCGAAATTCAGTATAATAACTTTTTCAAAATCATAAAAAAAAACTTTTAACTAGGTTGGAATACACACACGTCATGTGCAAAATATTTTATGAACTGCATCAAAAAAGTTTTTATTCAACTGCGACCATAACAAATAGAACTGAAGTCACGTTTTTAAATTTATTATTATGTTGGTATTGCTTGGCGCATAATTATGTTTTCCTGATTTGTGAAAGAGAATTCATTTGAAAACGAATTAACATAATTTAAATCGCTAGAGATATTCTGTTGAATATTGCATTTGAAAGAAAAGAAAAGAAAAAAACCTTTTATTTGCGAGAACAACAAACATGAACATTTCAAACATTACATGTTCAGGCGCCGTCTGCTATTTTCGTCATTAGTCGAGCTGCGCGGGCGATGACAAGCGAGAACAACCGACATCACACGTGTACTTTCTCCCCGACGGGGTCAGCGTGGTCTGCTACGCAGACGACACGCTGGTCTTGGCTGGCTTGCACAAATCCGAGGCTATGTGCTTTCATGGCCTTCGGACCGCGCCACCACGGGGTTCCCAAATAACGGTAGGGGGGGTTCAAATCGGCGTCGGGTCGACGATGAAGTACCTGGGACTCGTCCTCGACAGCCGGTGGACTTTCGAGGAGCATTTCCGACGTTTGGCCCCCAAACTGGACAGGACTGGTGCCGCTCTGAAGCGGCTCCTGCCCAACCTAGGGGGTCCAGACGCCCCCTGCCGGAGGCTCCACGCGGGGATCGTCCGGTCCATGGCCCTTTACGGGGCGCCAGTTTGGGCGCCATCGCTAGGTAAGCGACCAGCGGCCAAACTGAACGCTTACCAGAGGGTCATGGCCATCCGGATGGTGCGGGGATACCGCACGATCTCCCGCGAAGCGGCGAGCCTCCTTGCTGGCCTGCCACCGTGGGATTTGGAGGCAACAGTCCTTGCACGCATGCACGATTTGCGCGTGGGGATGCAACGCCGGGGCGAAACTCCGCTGCCACGACAAGTCGCGGTATGGCGGACAGAGTTCCGGCGGGATCTCAGGGTGGCATGGCGACTGCGACTGTCGCAACCCAGTGCTGGGCATGCCGTCATTGCGGCGGTAAGTCCCTTCTTTGAGGAGTGGTTGGAAAGAGGTCACGGCGTCCTCTCGTTCCGTATGACGCAGGTCCTCACCGGAAACGGTAAGTTCGGGAGATTCCTGCATCGGATCAAGGAGGAAAGGACGCCCGGGTGTCGCCACTGTGTGGACCGCCCGGAGGACACGGTGGAGCACACGGTAGAGGTGTGCCCCGGAGTGAGGAGTGAGGCAACGGAACTCACGCCGCCGCCGCCGAGATCCCGATCCCGATTTCCGACCACCGTAGGCGCGGGTTCGCGGACAGCGAGCACTGGGTAGCTCGCCGTCCGGCAGTCTGGTAATAATCTGGACCGAGCCTAGTCGTCGACGGCGCGTTCTGTTCCACGCGCGCCTCAAGGAGATGTCAGCAAACTGTAGGGGCCCGGTAGGGCCGAAGCCTCTGGGGAACACGGTATCCGAAAGGTTGTCACCGTTTCCCCCAGATCGATGGCAACGAAGGAACGGGGTAGGGGTTTAGTCAGTAAGAGTCTGACACGCCCTCCCGCTCCGCCCAAGAGTGGGAGAAGTCATTCTGATGATTCTACCGAAAAAAAAAAACACGTGTACCTTGTAATTTCTAATTCTGTACAATTTCTTTCGGTATACGTTTGTCAGTTATACAGTCAAACTCAACAGCAATTTTATCAAGCACCGAATGCTTCGTCAACATTTTTTTTAATAATATGAACTATGCAGCACTTGACTACGATCCCGCCTGATGGTTAACAGTAATGCAATCATTGATACCAAGGCTTAGTAGTTTATAAGGAGCATATTCAATTATTCCCTCTAGCCTTGAAGACACCAAAAATTATAATCAGCCGCGAAGGCGAAGCAGGGTTTTTTTATGTAACATAAACTAGTAGTAGTTTTTAATTTTTTATTTTTTTGAGAATGATTTTGTTTGTACGATAATCTGTATAATGTGGAGTGATATAATACAGTTGTTCGGGAGCGCGAAACAGTCTTTCATTTCTCCAAATTCGAAAAGACCACCGTCAGAGGGCGCCACGTACACGCGGTATAAACGACGAGGCGAAACACCTAGTACAGACCGTAGCAGTTTCAGCAACGTAGGGGTCGAATAAAAAACAGAACTTCATATTTCCTTCAGCTTCCCACCCCTAGCATTTAATAACGCAGGCCACGCTTTGACGCGACATGGGATGCAGCCGCTGCGGCGCTGCAATCCAATCCATCTGCCACTTATTACCGCGTTTGAAGCGCTCTGAGGTATGGCAGCGGAGCACTTCTGTGGCTACATATTGAACTACACGTCCGTGGATGTTATGAGATTATGGAACATGCTTTTTGGTTCGGAAGTATGAAAAAAGTAATTTAACTATTGTGACATTACGTGGCACTGATAATTCGGCAATTTACAATTGAAGAGATAGTTATCTAACTGTAAATTACAACTTATTTTGTAGTTTTTAGTTTCCACTGTTTAATTAGAAATTAAAACTCCTAATTAAATAGTGGAAACTTGTTAACACACTAATTTTTTCTTGACTCTTACTATGTAATTTGTGAATTAAAAGGTATACAGAAATACACTATTTCTTGTTAGCTATTGTCGTTGTGTCGTTAAGTTAGCTCAAAGCTCTTATATCAACGACAAAACTAATTTCCCAAGTAGGGCTCAGCAATAAACCATGCCATTAGTAAAGTCTACAATCATAAAAAAGACAATCTTGTAGGTAAAACAATATTAGCATAAAAACCCATCCTCTTCTGAGCATTTAATGTAGAAAGTACTAAAGTAATCCCTTTGAAGCAACGCTAGAGCAATTACTTTATTTTCTCATCGTCGCTTACAAAAATTTATTACATTACCATTAAAACTGTAATGGGCGCCAATGAAATTTTAATTACAATAAAACTCTCGACCACGGGAAGGTAACGATCGTTATAAAAATATTCCCCTAAGTTGCTTTTAATAACAACCTTAGTTAAGTAAGTCCGCCAAGTTAATAACAATTTGTGAGCGAGATGAGTTCGTTTTCATTAAGTAGAGGAACTCTTAAAATCTTTAACCTGTCCCCGGCTGCTAAAGAGTGTGGTGCATAAACATCTTAAGTATCTATAGAAAGCTTCAGTGCACTTTGTTCAGCGGCTAAACTTCGCCAATCAAGGCGAGATGGCGGACGGTAGTATCGCATTTTAGTTTCTTAATTTATTTTTTTATCTTCACTCATACTGTTTTTAGTGGTTGAGTGATAGGGCAGAATTGAAAAAGAAAACGTGCTGAACTGACCCAAAATAATAAGGGACAAAGGCATAAGTGTGTCTTCGCGATTATCATCATTTCAGCCACAGCCATCTATGCAGTTTGACTCCGTCTTTTCCTCATGGGATAAACAATTTTATAATTATTACTAGTTAGTCTGTTATGTCCCGCTACAGGGCAAAAACTTCCTTCATTATTTTCTACATACGAGATAATATCTCATTTACATTAAGCCTTCTATGCAATTATGCATATTATTTTATTTTACTTTGTTTTCTATTTTTTAGATTGAATAAAACAGTTCAACCACGGCTGACGGTCATACAACGAATATGGAAAGGTATTGAGTATAAAAATAACTGACAATAGGTATAATTTTAGTGCACAACTATAGTTCTCAATTACTTTAGTAGTATCTCACTTTTTCAACATAACATGCAACAGCAATTACCATTTGCTTTTATCACCCGCGGACAATGGTGCTGAAGGCTCGTTTAAAAAATTCACAATTACAAATAAAAGTAAAGCAAATATACGTGAATTTTTAACAAGTCCAACCAATTCGATGCATGTGATTGTAAATTGAAGTTAAAACGATAATAACACGGGCGTCCGGTTAACAATTATCCGGTATGTGCGTGCCTAACAATTGTATTGAGGGCTGCCACGGCACGTAACCTGAAAATGCCTGAAATTGTAGCTCTTGGTATTATTAATATTTATTTTGCTTTCCTAGTTCTCTCGTCCACTGATTTTATGTTTTCTTTTTTAACCTATTTCCATGTAATACCGAATTCAAGTTTTCTTAATTACACACCGTTTTACTTGATCTTGTGCGAAAAATTATCAGTGATGGTCCAGGGGTAACGGCCCCGACTTACGAGTGGATAGTCCCGGGTTGAAAATCTCATCTTTGCTCTCAACGGTGAAGGAAAAATTGAGAGGAAATGTCCGAAAATCGAAGAATCGAAACAAATTACGGCCCATTCCCTCTCCTAGAGATGACGCTTGAGTCACAAATGTCAAACAAGGCCGATATTGCTAAGTAATGTCTTCTAATTTTGAAGTCTTTAGTTTTAACATAAACTTCTAGTCATATACCACGATGCGATGTAGTTTACTTTAATCGATCAATTCGATCCCAGTAGCTATTTTGCTAATTTGTCACTGTGCTGCGTAATTTATTAAAAGCCTGTTTAGAAGACTCGCAAACGTAACATTGCTTCCGCAAGAAAACGCAATTGAACCAGAAAAACTACGTTTATTTACCGGACGTATTTCAATTTCACAATTTCATTTGCCAACCCTAGTCCGATCTGAGCATTTATCAATTTTTAGTTACCAACCGGTGTAAAAATGATATACGATTGAATTGCAGTTTAGCTTCGAATATCTGCAAATAGATTCCAGTTTTGTTTATTTGGAAAAAAATACGTTTGTAACTGGACGATAGTTAATTTTTAGATCGTTTTTGTTATCAGGTGAACCGAATGAGTTTTTAGTTATATGTTATGAACATGATAAAAAAACCGGGCAAGTGCGAGTCGGACTCGCGCACTGAGGGTTTCGTACCAACCTACCTATAAAAACAGTTTAATTCTCGAATCGAGTCTTGAAGACTTTTCAATTTTTTTTTCTTGTGACGTAACTAAAAATTTTCAGTTTTCAGACTTTTCCCGATATTAGTGCTATAATACCTTGCTTCGTGCCAAATTTCAAGATTCTAGGTCAACGGGAAGCACCCTATGAGTTTTGATTCCTTTGACAGTGTCGAAATGTACGTTTTTTGCAACATAAACGGGCGTATCTTTTTTTCCCGTCAACTTACAAGTTTGATTTTTGCACAACTTCAAGGGACCGCGGATTTCAATATATGGTTTTAATTTCAACTTGATACCTTTACGCGTTCCTGAGAAAAAGGGTCTTGACAGACGGACGGACAGACGGACAACAAAGTGATCCTATAAGGGTTCCGTTTTTTCCTTTTGAGGTACGGAACCCTAAAAAAGGATATTTCTTGTATCTAATTCAGGTATTTTAGAATAAAAGTATCTTTGACAAATAGCATGAAGAACAAACACAACCCAACCTCCACAGACGACGCCCGGGGTGTTAGGAAGTCGCGGGTTTGCTGACGATGAGTAATAGGTAGCTCGCCGTCCGATAGGGACTAAGCTTGCGTCGGTAGTGTGTTATGCTTCACGCACGCCTCATAGAACTGTCAGTATATTTGACAAAGCCCGCCAGGACTGATGTCAGCCAGGGTGCAAGGCAATTGCAGGAATAGGTATAGGTAGGGCATCAGTCAATGAAAGTCTGATACTTCTTCCCGCTCCACCCAAAACGGGAGAAGTTATTTGATAATTTACAAATAAAAAAAAAACCAACTGAACAATGAGGTTGTTAACCAATGGCTTTTCTTTTTTCAATCTTTATATTTTTACTTAGGACATTTTTACTATTTAATTGAAGTCCCTGATCCCTGTCCCTGTTTTAGGTGATTAACCTATGTTACAGAAGCCAGTGCCCTCTCCGCGGAGAAATACAATTAGTTACTATGCAATATATACGAGAATTATATGATGGATGAATGGATACATAAAAACTATTAAATAAGAAAAGACGGTATGGCAATGGCATTAACTATCACGTCGCTTGTGTAGTGTCATGTGTCGTACATTTAAAGTCCGTTTTTTAATCTCTGAGACTAAAATGGTATTACGAGGGTTGTCACACTTGTCAAAACACAAAACAACTGGCATCATTATTATTGTAAGTTTGAAATTTGTCTGCGTCAATTTTGTCTCAGGGATTAAAAAACAGACTTAAGTACAGTACATAGCATTTAACGGAAACACTAACCGAAAAATCATATGTCTAAGGATGCAGGAAATATACAGAATAATATATAAGATTATGCAAAATATTCCTGAAAAGAAAAGAAACCTTAATAGAGTCAAGTTTTCCAGCCAAAAGCAATTTGCATAACCCTTCGGGAGCTCAGGCGCGGAATTATGTGTTACAAGTATTTATTACTCATCCTTGGCAGCAAGTAATATGCACCAAATTTTATTTATTCGCATTTTCGTTAATGTACAATTTGCTACTAAGGGGAAAAGTGGGGAAGCCTACCCCATTGTTATAAATTATTAACGGCGTATATTTAAAGAGTAATTTTCCTCAAAATATCAAACAACAATTTAGGAACAAACAAGCCTCATATTTTGAGTGAAGAGATTGTGTTTAAATTGTGATTTGCTGTATAATAATTCTGGAGAATGAAATGTTAAGCACTTGTGTTACTAGCGCAATTTACTAAAATACTGTGGTAGCTCCTGGGCATTTTATTTTGTAACAAGATTAAAAAATAAAACACTTTTACACGTAATTTTTTTTCGTCAATTTAAACTAGATGAGGCCAGCCTCATCAGCGCTGTGTCTCGGCTGTCATTTGTAGATCTTTGGCAGTCGTTACGGATGGTCAGAAGCCAGTAAATCTGACTCCTGCAGTCTTGCCATGAAGTACCAGGTTACTCCAGTTAATGAGTTGTGGAAGTCTAGTAGCAGCCGCTCCTCGTAAAATACTGGTATTCAGCTAAAATCCGGTTTGGCTGGAAGCCGACCCCAATATAGTTGGGAAAAAGGCTAGGCCGATGATGAATATGATAAAGCCGGTAATTCCTAGTTTCATGACTACCCCGAGAAAAACTTAGAGGTCTTCATAAAGTCTACATTATAGTAAACATGTTATAGTCAAATAATATGAGAACTATGCAGATTAGTGTCACATATGATTTTTTAAAGAAAAAACCACATAAATTTGGATAGACCTGTCCAGTCAGCACAAGCATTTGTCATTAGTGAGGCTACACTCGAGACTAAACAAAGGAGCTTAACGAATAAAAACAAATATAAAAGAAAAACCTATCTATTAGTTAATATTATTATTTCCCCTGTGAACCGGATTACCCGTGCGTCGACCCGTAGGGGTCTAAGGTCACGAAGGTCAAGCGATTAGTTGCCAACTGAAATAAGAACCCTTGTCATCTCGGCGTTACAGCCTAGGATATGGAGCGGCTGGAACGTGGAGAGAAAGGGGTCACCACAGACTAACTTAGTACCTTTTAAGTAATTTTATTATAGAGATAGAAATGGACAGTTTTTAAGTCACAGTCAAAAGTTTTTTTTTTTTGTAACATAAACTAGCGCTTGACTGCAATCTCGCCTGATGGTAAGCAGTGATGTAATCGTTGATGCACTAGTTTATTAAGAGCCTATTCACTCTTATCTAGCCTTGAAGATAAAACAGAAATCAGACTGGAAAATCCCAAATTATAATCAAACGGGAAAATAAAACAATTATTGTATGAACTAGCTCTATGTAATTTAGGATATTATATTGAAAAAATAATTTACTTCCAAACTAAATTTTATCGCCTCTAATAACTTAAGCCCATTAATTTTAATTACTAAAGACCTTTCATTAGTTTTAGAAATAGGAAATTAATAGGTTTTCTTTTTTATAAAACTATTATAAAAAGGAAAACCTTCAAGACTAAAAGGTTCTCAATGGACTCCTACTAAAAGATCATAATATAATTATTTAACGAAGATCCTTGCCACGATATTTAAATACCTACACATAAGATTTTTCATAAAAATAAATTACAATCCTACTAATACTTTAAACGTGAAAGCATTGTATATATATAAGTCATAAAATACTTTTTATACCGAGGAGCCCACCGATTATCCCTTGGGATAATTTTCTACTAACACGCGGGCGAATACTATGGCAGCAGCTATTGTGTGTTACAACTAGTTCTTAAAACCATTGAATGAACGTTTATCATCGAAACGTTTTTGAAAGGGATTCCTTTCAAAAACGTTAGCGAGCAATTCATCAAAAAGCTATATGATCTTGTTGTGATTATAAGTAAACGCCAAGATATAACACAAATTAGGACATCTTCCAGAGTCTTCGGAGCCATTGACTTTTAATTAGTTGTTTATCATTTTCGAGGATCGTAATTACGCTTTGTTTGTTGTACGGAGTTTGAAGGTTTTATTGTAGGAGTTGTGTCTGTGTGCTTAATTTTCTTCATTCAGATAAACTCATTGAATCTTTTCCTTTGTATTTATTGGCATAATAAAGTTGTAGTACTTGTTTCTTCTATTGGAACCATGCTGGGTTATTTTATTATTAAGTTTGTTCGTATTTCTACAATATGTTCTTTAACCTGAAAAGTTAACCAACAGATAGATAAACTAACTAACATACCTACATCTTCATAGATTTAAGTTTCTGTACAATTTATAATTTCTTTTGGTGTACAATAAAGTTTATTCTATTCTATTTTTATAAAGAAAATTTTAAACCAATGGATTTTTAACTTGCCCTCAATTCCACATCTGGTGGAATTGAGTAAGAGGAGGAGGCTCTTGTTTCCCAAAAACATTTTGAAAAGGTTTCAGCAATGGAGTGAAATGAAATATTTACTTTTGATAAGTTCGCGTTTGCCTAAGTACTATTTTGGAGGTTGTGAGACAGAGAGGAAAGTCCCACAAACCTCCATTGAAAAGGGAGGATCCTCCGACCGGACGGGATGTTATGTCCGGTGGGCTACTGCCCGATAGATGATTTCGGGCTGTTGTATCTATTCAAATCGCGCGGAGAACTTTGCTTGCGCGATGTAGGATTCTGTGACGTCATGTGTAGATGTCGATGATCGTAGTCGCTACATCACTCCCCTCCGGAGATCGGAGATCGATAGTCCTTGATGCTTCTTATGATGCGTGCCAGGTCAGCGGTAGGTTGCTTTGTGTGGGTTTTTGAACCCAATACCGCATAGTTCACAGTGAGGTGCTGTCTGAACTTTGTGCTGCGGTAATGCCCCAGTGAATCGGGGTGGTTGTCCCAGTGAGTCGGGACGATGTTGCAAGCTCCAGTGAGTCGGAACCGGATATCGCATAGTTCTCGGTGAGTCGGAACTGTCTGCGATGATGCCCCAGTGAGTCGGGGTGATGATGTCCCAGTGAGTCGGGATGATGTTGCCCCAGTGAGTCGGGGTGATGATGTCCCAGTGAGTCGGGATGATGATGTCCCAGTGTGTCGGGATGATGCTGCAGGCTCCAGTGGGTCGGAGTTATACAGCTGGCTCCAGTGAGTCGGAGCCGGACTGTGCGACGTAGGGCTTGACTGCTGGCGTCGACCAGGAGAGGTTCTTCTTAGCTCTTCATGTGACTGGCCGAAGGTACGATGTGCCAAGGTCGATGATGAGGCTGAAGGTGATGACCAGGTATGACCAGGTGGGCATGCTGGTGGTCATGATACCCTCAGTGCCGTGCTGGCTGCGTGGCTCGCTGCTCGAAAGCTTGAGGAAGTGATGATGACGTCACGACGTGGTTGCTGCACGAAGGCTGCGCTGACGTTCATGTTCGAGGGTCACCAGTTTGGGGGTTGTGAGACAGAGAGGAAAGTCCCACAAACCTCCATTGAAAAGGGAGGATCCTCCGACCGGACGGGATGTTATGTCCGGTGGGCTACTGCCCGATAGATGATTTCGGGCTGTTGTATCTATTCAAATCGCGCGGAGAACTTTGCTTGCGCGATGTAGGATTCTGTGACGTCATGTGTAGATGTCGATGATCGTAGTCGCTACACTATCTCACCTGATGAAAAGCAACGATATGGTTGACGATAGAGCAAGCTTAACTAAAAGTATCCCATTCACTTCTAAGATCCGCAGGTTTTTGCAAACCGGTGTCTGTTTTTGCTATCAGGAAACACTGACACCGGCAGGGAATTTGAATTTAGCTGTACGCACAGTGAATGTGTTCCTAAAACGTTTTGTGCGTGTGGGTGGGAAGTTCACCATGTACCAGTGACACATCGCCTGGAAGTTTGATGATGGAAGTTTATACTTGTGCTCACAATAATTATTTTATTTTTAATAATGACACGTGAACAAATACGTAAGAAGTCGGTAGAATCGTCACAGCGTTGAGTTGTTGGATTCGTTTCTCATTTTAATTTTGGTTATTTGTATGTTAGTATTATATTTATTTGTGTTTTAGTTTTCTAGTTACTTCTTTTATTTTTTTTATTTATTTATTTGGTCAGCCAACAACTGCTTACTCAATACATTGACATTGTAAATTTGTTTTGGAACTTCATTGATTAGTGTAGCAATTACTTATAGGCTAACACCACATGCACATTTCATGGTTATACATAATAACTCAATGATTAACTTTACTCTAAAATCTCAAAAACCAACACATTAAAAAAAAGAGTAATTAGGATATTAATAAATAAATGATATTGCAGCACAACCGCTAAGATTAAAAACATAAAATTAAAAATTATGTTACAATAAATGAATAAATTGATCATTAAAATAAATTAGTTTATATTTTGGTATAGCAATAATACATTTCATTACTTATATCATTCACAGCACATTGATAAGTAATAAATTAATTAAAAATAATTTTATTTACAATTAAAAAGAATTAAGCCATCATTGTTATTAATTCATTTACAATTTAAATGGACTATGATGAAATAAAAAATAATAAAAATAATATTTATTAACAATTAAAACGAACTAAGTTAAAATAACACAATTAAAACTAAAAATAATAAATATTGACTAAAATTGGAACAGATATTATGTTTCTGTTATCAAGCATAATGCTCGATAACTATTTTGCAGAATGTATTTAAAGTGTCGTTTAAAAAGTGTGTGTTCTTTATCTTGAAGTTGCACCTACTATGTTGTTTCTGTGCCACCTTAAGGTCGACTGGTAGAAAATGCCTAAGGCATTAAGTCCGCCTTTGTACATTAAGTTGAACTATAGTTTTAATACTCGTACTGTGAAGGCATATACAGCTGAAAACCTTAAACCATACCTACTTAATTTATGTAAAAATTTCACTATTTCTCGCTACAAATTTTTCATCTTGCGGTCAATATTTAATATAATTTAGCTGGAAAATATTCGGGGGCCGGTGTGAGATGAGGTGGCTCAATTCGTCGGATACGCAGTTCTACCAAATTGTATTTGCGAGTTTGTGCACCCATTTCACGGTGCTGTCTGGTAGCTGCGGAGTTTCATGCATGGTGATGGCATTAGACACTGTTCTTTGTTAAATTGTTTTTCATTCATAAAAACCGGGCAAGTGTGAAGTTGGACTCGCGTACTGAGGGTTCTGTAACAACTTTCCTATGAAAACAGAATTGCAATTTTTTTTACCTGTGTCGTAACTACAAATGTTAAGTTTTCAGACTTTTTTCTATATTTGTGCTATCAGACCTTGCTTCATGCCAAATTTCATTATTTTTCCCGCTTTACCTTTTTTTGGTTAATTTAAATTTTTTTTGATTTTTGCATAGCTTCAAGGGACTGCAGGCCTGAGTATATGGTTCTAATTTTAACGCAATATCTCCAAATGTTCCTGAGATAAAGGTACTTGACAGACAGACAGACGGACAACAAAATGATCCTATAAGGTATCCGCTTCTTCTTTTTGAGGTACGGACTTCCTTTTAATTCATGAAGGTTATTTCGAGACAACAAGAAAATATCTAGGTAGATATATTTACCCGCTAGAGCCCCGGAGGAGGTTTTTGCCCAGCAGTGTAAAGAAAAACGTGTTGTCAACAGCAAAAGGGTCACGTTCTTAAGATCTAGAATATTATTTTTTATTCATATTTTAGGGAGGTATAGTTTGTTTTTCTTTATTCGTAGGAGGTAATCTCTAAAAGTGCGAGTCCTATTGTTATTTTTTTTTCATCGTTAGAATGCTGCTTTAGACTCCTTAATGAGTTAGGCTATGTTTTATGTCCACGGGTGATGCAGAGAAAAAGCTACTGCGGGCAAATATAAATAGTTTTTAATATTTACATGATATACAAACAAATTTACTGTTCTTTGATTCGATGTTCTCATATTAATATCAAATGAAAGTTTTTATGTCGGTCCTAGCATTTCATTTGGCCGGCTCAGTCACGCGGAGAACAAATTCTATGTCAGATCAACCGTTTTAATTTAATAGGGATCTTGTATTCAACGCATGCGCTATTATTTTACTATGTTTTTTGCTTTAGGATCGCTTTTTGGCAGATCTTTTTTAACTTTGTCATTATTGACACCAGTATCGTGAGTGCGTTCACAAAATATAGTTGTATATGCCCACATTTAAGAAGGCACGCATTTTCCCGTGTGGAAATCGTGCTGGTGGTAACACGTAGCGCAGTAACGAATTACTGAACCATTGCGGTAGGTAACTGTCCCGACAAAAGAAAAATATTGGTGAGAGAAACGAGGCAGCCAAAGATACTGCTATGCTATTCATTCTCTAAAAGTCATTTTCATGGCGACAGCAGTCAAACAGCGAACGCAAATTTTTAAGATTGTCACTGTTAACTCACAGTTGCAATTGACAATGACAGTACTTCATACATTTGCGTTCACTGTTCGAAGGTGGTCTCGACGTCGAGCTCGTCACCATGTAAATGACTTTTAGAGAACAGCACCGCTGCTGCTGCGTTGCTAATAAAATAAAAATGATGAATAAAAGGGACACACTAATTTACACTTTACACTAATTTGCTTATCCTTTTACAATTATATTGAGATGAATAAACATAGCCACACATTTGAAAATCTCATTATCTTTATGAAATAAAAAGTCTTCTCATAAAATTGTAATTAGTTTGAGCTGAAAAACTTGGGCGTGACAGACCCCACACAATGAACGAATTTCATTCAATATTATAAGATAATTATACCTAAGTGATATTGGACATTTCAATAATTTTATTCTAAGTGATTAAAAATTAACGCTTTAATTTAATTTTTCACACAAAAAGCGAACCACATTAAATAATCTTTAGATAAAAGGGGATCTTCGGAGCAATAATTCAGGTATAAAAATACCGAGGCAATCTTTTATCAGATTAAAAGAATTTCATAAATCAGTTCTCATCCAAAATGAAAGAGAATTTATGATCATATTCTTTTTACAAAATTGTTTTCTGGTAACATGATAGTCGCCGTTATTGGTTTAATAAGATAAACTTAAGCTTTAATCGCGCCGGGAACATTGTTTAATTTTTATCTGATCTTTGGGTGAAAACTTTCGGAACATTGTTGGTTAAGCCTTTACTTTAATGTTTAGTTGGTAAGCGTTTACTGCTGGATGTTATTTAAAGTTCTTTGTCGTCTAAACTTCTCTAGAATGGGCAGTCTGGCTATTTTATATTTGTTATGTCACCGCGTCGGTAACATGTAAAACTTTATCACCTGTCACACCTATGCTCAGATATAACAGTCTTTATAAATAATGTCTTCATAGCGGGCCAATGGCAAAAATAGTATATTTTTTTAAATTCAATTCTTTGCCTGGTCCAGTATTCAGCCACGGCAATACAGCCCGATGACGCTGTCATTTGATCTTTAAAAAATGGTCCGCAAAAACAGGATGGGTTTGTGGTTTAGTAGAGTAAAACGAGTGCAGATACTTTATTTAATAATCTATTAAGCCGCTTCGGTGGACAACATGCAACAGTACACTGAAGTGGCACAGTATAAAAAAACCCTTTTCCCTTCTCTGCAACACTTATTAGAACTCGTCGTAATCTACACTAATATAATAAAGAAGTAAAGTTTGTTTTTTTGTTTGTATGAGGTAATCTGTGGAAGTATTGGTCCGATTACTAAAATTTTTTCATCAATAGAAAGCTGCTGTATTCCTGAGTGACATAGGCTATATTTTATGTACGCGGGCGAAGATGCGGGCTAAAGCTAGTAGAAAATAAACTATTCACAACAAAAATGAAAGGATACAATGCCTCAACATTGATGCGAAGTCGCCCGTCAGACTTATTAGCGTGTCAGGTCACGTGTGTCGCTCCGCATCGCAACTATCTGCCGCTCAACTATCGCGCGCAACTTTGTCTGCGCACCTATGCGACATGCGTGCCCGTTAGTTTCACACTTATTTATATTTGTGGACGTGACTTTGATGTTAGTTTTTTGCTGTCGATCTGAATTGGATGTAATAATATTACCTATTTGTGTGAAGTTTGTTGGAAACGTTTTAAGGCTGGATAAGTGTAGCCTAGTAACGGCGCTATTTTAAGTTATGCCTTCAAAACTTTAAACCGGGTTTTTTTTAGAATAAGGGTTTTTTTATGGGTATCTTGGGCGGAGCGGGAGGGTGTGTCAGACTCTTACTGACTAAACCCCTACCCCGTTCCTTCGTTGCCTTCGATCTGGGGGACACGGTGGACATGTTCCCCAGAGGCTTCGGCCCTGCCGGGCCCCTACAGTTTGCTGACATCTCCTTTTTAGAATAAGGGTGGGAAATCATCAGACTTACTTCTTCTGCTCTTGTTTATACCTTTAAACCTGGCTGATATGGTATTATCCATTTACTTCGCGACCTTAGCTGATACACTACCATGTGTCTTGATTAACACGACACGACCTCATCATCTGCCTAGCCTTTTCCCAACTATATTGGGGTCGGCTTCCAGTCAAGCCGGATTTAGCTGAATACCAGTATTTTACGAGGAGCGGCTGCCTACCAGACCTCCACAACCCATTAACTGGGGTAACACGGTACTTCATGGCAAGACTGGAGTCAGATTTACTGGCTTCTGACTATCCGTAACGACTGCCAAAGATCTCCAAATGACAGCCGGGACCAACGGCTTAACGTGCTTTCCGAGGCACGGAGGAAACTCGTTATGTTAAGATGGTCACCCATCCACAGACCAACCTAGGCAAGCGTTGCTTAACCTTGAAGATCGACCTGTGCGGCTGTTATTATCTAGCCACGAGCTCCTCTCTCCTCTCCTAACACGACACGACCTATCAATAATAATTTAACCATCACAATACGGCAACTAAACGCAAGGAGAAGCTAGGAAATGGGCTCGCTTCTTTGTCTGCCAGACATTATTATCTTTGTATAAATTAACATTAAAAAACAATAATAATAATATTATTATAAATGTTTTAATAATATTATTATAAATGTTTTTATATTATTTTTGTAAGAAATATTTAAAAATATACTTAACATGTATTTAAAAAATTAATAAAGAGATAATAATATTGTTATTATTTAATATTGTTTATTACTTTTAATTATTAATGTTAGAGGAGCTCTTGGCTAGATAATTACAGCTGCGCAGGTCGATCTTCAAGGTTAAGCAACGCTTGCCAAGATTGGTCTGTGGATGGGTGACCATATTAACATACCGAGATACCTTCGTGCCTCGGAAAGCACGTTAGACCGTTGGTCCCGGCTGTTATTTGTAGATCTTTGGCAGTCATTACGGATAGCCAGTTAATCTGACTCCAGTCTTGCCCTGCAGTACCTTGTTACCCCAGTTAATGGGTTGTGGAGATTTAGTAGGCAGCTGCTCCTCGTAAAATACTGGTATTCAGCTAAATCTGGCTTGACTGGAAGCCGACCCCAATATAGTTGGGAAAAGGCTAGGCAGATGATGAATGGTGTTACTAATACCAACATCAATAATTTCGCCAATAAATTATACATATATCTAACAGTCATCAAACCAGACTATCAGTAATTTTAACTATGCCATCACTGTTACGCAAAGTTTAGGTACTAGGAGAGTAGTACGCCTAGGATGTTGGCCTCGCTTTCCTGTCTGCCAGAGATATGTACAGTTTAACCTCGGGCTATCGCGCCTGGGATCCTAATGAACGTAATAGTTGGAACATAGGGGAGACACTTGTGAACAGAACCGATTAATAAATGTTTCGCTTGAAATTATGAAAGAATGCGAGTTTAATATATTGCAAAGCATCAAAAAGAAAACCGATCTGCTCTTTGTTTTTTTGGATCATCAAGTACGGATGAAATGAGAAGGCTTGGTTGACTTTTTCTGCGATTGAATGTGTTGCTGATAGCAACCTGATCAAGAAAAAAGACAGGATTGGTAAATGTTAATCAGCATATTCAGTTTTGCCTAAGGATAATATTGGCCACAGTTGCATAACTGTCAAACTATGAATGCAAGTGATAAAGAGAAATATTATGCTTAAGCCAACAAAGAATATGCTAAGAGACGATAGTCAAACTCAGTTAAGAGGCCTGCGGAGACCGCGCGCTATCTCGAGTTGAGACGAAATAAAATACGTTTTTGAGGTTGATGGAAGCAATCCAGATAGTATAAACAATTCTTGGACATACCGACTGGAGTTAAGTCATCATCCGCACACTGACAGTTGCTTGCTGTGATAGCAATACAAACTATTGGAAATTTGGGAGAGGTTCCGTAATACCAAAAATGATGAATGAAAAATTAATGTATTTCCAATATTGTTTCGAGTATTTATAACTTGATAATAATATCTGTGTTCCTACGAAAAGATATTTTGAAATATTGTTGTTTATAATATAGAAAAAACAAAATAAAAACATGACATTTTCGCTGTGAAAATGTGCAAATTTAAATTCGCTTAAATTTCGTTTGGGGTAAGTTTTTCAACAAAAAAACGATGTAGGAACCTAGATAATTATTGTCTGAATCCGAATAACATCATATTATGGTGTAAATATGCTTAAATTGCAAATGATTTTGGTATTACGTTTGTATGGATAATTCTAACGTCGCGCCCACCTTAAGATTTTCTGGAAAATAGAACCAGCAAACCACTACCAGTAACCAGTTAACCAAGGTTAACTATGACGCCTGTAAAAAGAAACTGCCCACATCATGTTGGGTAAACAACGCCAGCACATTTTTAGTGTACCATCTGACACTTATAAAGAACAGGAAATCCGAAAAATATTAATGGAAAAACCTCTCCTATCTTCCTTGACAAAATATAGCGAGACCTTTTCGTCACTCAATTCTGGCACCCTTTTATATCAACAAGCATTTTCAGAGACTTATGGTTCCCATAGCTGTACGAAAGTCGTAAAATGGCAGCGTGTAAACAAAAAGTGTGTTGTGAATAGTGAGCACTAAAACGCAAATGACGTAAAAAGCAGAGTACGGTCCGATGTTACATTCACCCTAGCTGTATCATCGACGAGGTGGCCTTGTAGCAGTAACGAGTTTTTATAGCTTCCGGGACAATGATTAGGGTAAACATTCACTAAGTAATAGTAGACCATGTGTAGATGTTAAATTATTATGTCATATAAACGCAATCTAAAGTATTAACTGTCCTATTACTTAACCTCATATAGGACCAAAAATCCAAATGGTTTGTTTTATAAAACAAAGGTGAAGTTCTTTGAACAAACTGAGAGGGTTGTGTTGACGATTTAAAATGATTATGATTCCTTAAATAAATATTATATTTTATGGTCGCCAATTATAATTTAATCAACATACAACTTGTTTCTATGGAATAGGAATAGGAATTTGGTGGCACAATATGTCAATTCCACACATTTTGTTTTCTACAATCTACGAGTATAGTAGCATACAGTATAACTATGTCTGTGATGTAACTCGATGAAAAAGCTATGGTTAGGTACAAAATAATGCCTTCTATACCCGTACAACTAAAATAAGCGGCTTTATAATACTCGTACATTTAATAGAAGAAACCGACACGTTCACAGTTCGCATCAGTAAGTTTCTTAGGCCACAAACTAAAGTATGCGAGAGTGAGCCCGCGGTGCACGGGCCGCAGATAAGTCTACGACCACGAGACGCACTGACACGCTTCCTATGACATCACCGCTAAGGGCACGTTTATTCGTGCTGTGGGAACATTTTAAACATGGCTGGGTTTTTATCCTTTGTTTGATAGCTTCTTTTAGCTCCTGCCTGTGACTTTGTATGCTTGTAAATAAAGAATATACTCCTGAGATAAAAAAGTTTGTTATGTCCTATTTCAGGACATGATTAATCCGTGTGACAAGTGTCATTGAATCGAATGAGTGTGAATAAGTAACGCACATAACAACACACACTTTTACCTTTGTAATAATATTAGTGAGGTTATATGCCATTAAAAAAATTATGCCTATTTTAGTGCTGGTCGTTTTTGCGACGCTTGGGGAGGCCTATGATCAGGAGCGGACATCTTTCGGCTGAAATGATGATGGTGATAGACATCGAATTATGCACAAAAAAATATATTAACGAATATAAGCTTAGGTTATAAATAAGATGGCAGACCATATGTATAGAGCTATTTATACTTTAAATAGTATTACGAAAAAAACTTTATACCACAATAAATTGTAAGTATTACCTATGTATAATTTTTTTATTGATATATAGTTGTGCTTGCCTACGTTCCCACCTGATGGTAAGCAGTGATGAAATTGTTGATGGTGAGACGCACTAGTTATTAAAAGCCTATTCACTTTAGCTTTATGACCACCTCGTCTAGTAGGAGTAAGTGCTACTGCCGAGCATAAACTTGATTGCCATGTCGAAGAATGTGTTATTAGGTTTTTCCATCAAAGAATTCTTGGGAGCACCTCGCAGCTTGTATTTACCTGATTTCTGGTAAAAGGCTTTCAATTATGATTTAAACATGACTAATAAAATGTGGATGTATTTAAAAGTTAATCCTGGCCTACTCCATTTTATTTTAAAGTAGGAAATCATTGAATGACTTTTCCCACTTTAGAGTGGCACGAGATAGAATATAAAACTCTCCTGTATTCTTCAGTTGCACTTTGCGTTCCAGGTATCCTGATGAAAAGTTCATCGTACATGGCAAAATCATCAAGTAACTTCTCTGAAGGATTATCAGACTTACTGATTAGACTTTACCATATTATTTCAGTTGTTCTTTGCATTCCAGAACCAGGATGATTCTTTCAAACCAACTCGGAACCCTGCTGATACCTTTATCTAACTACTCAGGGAAAACAAGCATACTAATTATGTTTTCAAATCAAAGCAAACGTGAATTATCATTTCCATATTAACCATGTAAGTGGATATCGTATTATATTATTAGATTTGAATGCTTGCTGAGAGGTTCGATTGAAATTGGTATAATGGCAGTGAGGATATCTGGGTCAAGATCAGGATAACGTCTGGGTAAATAAGCAATCGAGTCAAAGGCCTCTCTACAGGGGTCGCATTAATTTTATCCGTCTTATCCTGTTTAATGATACTCGTGTCTGCCTATTCATTGAAAGTTGTTTGGCAATTTTATTGAAAGACATTTTTTTTTTCATAGTTGTTATTACCAGAGGTAAATGTAGTAGAGAGTAAAGTCCCACATACCTCCATTGATAAGGGAGGATCGAACGACTAGACGGGTGTTATGTCTGGTGGGCAACAACCCGATAGATAATATCAGGCTGTCCTATCTTTTCAAGTGGCGCGGAGAACTTTAATTTCGTGATGCAGGATTAGTTTTTATATGACGCCATAGATGAAGCTATATAATTATACTTTTGACCTTGATTTCTTCAGATGCATAGTAATAGATGAGTTCTACGATACGATAACGAGCAATTCCTGAAAATAATCAGCCTTGTTTAGAAGGCTTATGGGTTACATAGAGTAGAGTCAACAGATACTCATAAGAAGTTATATACTTTGGATGTACTCGTAAGCATAACAAATGTGAACACATGCTGACTGTACGTCTGATAATCCCGTAGTAAAGAGAATAAGGTGGGATCATGTGCAATTGTGTATATTATTTTCGCATACCTAGGTACATTTACTATTGGAGAAAGATATGTATTGTCATTTAATTCATCCTACATCGGCGTGCGTTGTAATATTTACAAAAACTATCAGGATCAGAAAGTAAGGACATGTGATAAAATGGCCTGATGACTGTTATGAAAAAGTAGCCTTTCAATGGCTACTGAAGGTTACGAAAAACATTTACAGACATACAAAAAATATTCAAAGGGATATAAAAAGCCTTGATCTCAAAGTTGTGAACACGAGTAAGCTAAGCACATGGCGTCGCATGATAGGGAAAACCGACGGACGTCGTGTAATGAGATAAGGCAAGGATAAAGAAGAAGAGGAGAGCTGAAGTATTCAACCTTTTTTAATGGTGGCTAGTTCGGAGGTAGATGGAACAGAGTTTAAAGTCCTGCAAGCCTCCGTTAAAAAGGGAAGATTCTACGATCAGATCAGTGTTATGTTAAAGTCGGTCCCGGTTGTTCTCAACTGACAGCAGTTGTTAAGCCAAGTCAGAGAACTTCGAGCGGCTTGAAAACTCTGACACCAGGTTGGCCACTAACCATATGATAAGAAGAAGAAATTTTATGGCTGGTGGCCAATGATTTTTGTCGTATTTATTCAAGTTGCGCGGAGAACTTTAATTGCACGATAAAGGATTAGTTCTTACGAGTATGTGACGATATAATGTAGATTTCACACTTTTATTTCTTAGACTAAATTCAACTCACAGACACATCAAAGTACCAGAAGTTAGACAGTTAATATTACTGAGTTAGTTAATAGGAAGTTACTTATTAGTTGAACGTTTCAACTTGTTACTGCCAAACGGCTGTATGGCACGGCACGTATGCGCTCTGTATAGCTGGATACCTGTCTATCTACGGTTATTGGAGACGACTCATTAGAGTATTAAAGTGTAGTTTGTAGTAACCACAATAATATGTTTATTACTGTGGTTTTTAGGGTTCTGTACCCGGTGAGTCCTCTCTTTGAAGACAGGGAAGGCTCCAGGATTCGACTTGATTACTGCGGAAATGCTGCAAGCCGACTTAACCTTCGCCGTCGACGTACTGACGCCTTTAATTGAAAAGATCTGGACTGCTGAAGAACTCCCGGACGACTGGAACAAAGGGCTCGTAATTACCGTGCCTAAAAAAGGTGATCTAAGTCAGTGCGATAACTGGAGAGGCATTGCACTGCTGTCAATTCCCTCTAAGGTCTTCTGCAGGATAATCTTGGATAGGCTATCGAGGGCCCTGGAACCCTTACTACGCAGGGAGCAGGCTGGTTTCCGTTTGAGTCGTTCTTGCACGGATCAAATTAACACTCTACGTATAATTCTTGAACAGGCATCAGAATGGCAAAGGGAGATATATCTCACTTTTGTGGACTTTGAAAAAGCCTTCGATACGTTGAAGTGGTCCAGCATTTGGTCTCGCCTGCTGGAAATGGGAGTGCCACCAAAATTGGTCCGCTTATTACAGAGCATATATCGGAAATATTCCTGCAGAGTGGTTCACGACGGTCTCATCTCGGAGGACATCGCAGTGCACGCGGGTGTTCGTCAGGGTTGCCTCCTCTCGCCTCTTCTCTTTATAGTCGTTCTTGACGGAATTTTGCTTCGCATCTTCAATGAGAGGCGCCGCGGGATAGAATGGGGATTGTCCAGCGTTTTAGAAGACTTGGACTACGCCGATGACCTATGCCTGCTAAGTCATACGCACGCCGACATGCAAGCAAAATTGAACGACCTGCGTCAGGAGGCAGCGAAAACTGGGCTTAAAATTAACTCGCGGAAGACCCAGGAAATGCGTACAGGGGTGATTAATGCTGCGCCGCTGCTAATCGGCACTGAGGCAGTGGAACGCGTCCAGAAATTCACGTACCTCGGAAGCGTCGTGGCGGAAACTGGTGGAACTGAAGAAGACGTCGCTTCTAGAATCGCCAAAGCCCGCGGTACCTTTGCACAGCTGAGACCGGTTTGGCAATCACGGAAATTGACTCGAAGAGTTAAGCTAAAAATCTTCAGGTCAAACGTCAAATCCGTGCTGCTTTACGGGTGCGAAACGTGGAAGGTGACAAAGGAGATCTCACGACAAATCCAGGTTTTCGTGAATGATGCCTTCGCCGTATCCTCGGAATTTACTGGCCCGAGACCATCTCTAACGTAGAGCTGTTGGAGAAATGCCGCGAAAGCCCGATCGACCACCAGATCAAGCGTCGCAAGTGGAGTTGGATTGGTCACACGCTTAGGAGGGATTCCAATCATATACCTAAACAGGCACTGGACTGGAATCCCCAAGGGAAACGGAAGCGTGGCCGTCCTCGGCAGACCTGGCGTCGCACCGTTTTGGCTGAAGCGAAAGACATCGGACTGACGTGGAGCGAGGTTAAGCATAAAGCGCAAGACCGCTCGCGTTGGGTGACTACTGTGGACGCCCTCTGCCCCAGCTAGGGGATTTAGGACCTTAAGTCAAGTAAGTCAAGACCCGGTGATGTCTTATATTTATATTCATAGAATTAATAATTATTTTTATTGCCGCTACAATAACAAATAATAAGACATGTAACTTTGTCGGTTTTTTCTGCTCGTTTTTAGGGTTCCGTAGCCAATTGGCAAAAACGGAACCCTTATAGTTTCGCCATGTCTTTCCGTCCGTCCTCGCTTAATCTCTGTGACCGTTAGCTCTAGAAAGCTGAAATTTGGTACCAATATGTATGTCGATCACGCTGACAAAGTGCAAAAATAAAAATTGGAAAGAAATATTTTATTAGAGTAGCCCTCCTACATGTAAAGTAAAAAGCGTTCTTTTTTTAATTTCAACCCTACCGTGTGATATATTGTTGGATAGGTATTCAAAAATGAATAGGGGTTACTGAAATATTTTTTTGATCATATCAATAATTTCGGAAATAATCGCTCCAAAAGTAAAAAACAATGTGTGTCCCCCCCTCTAACTTTTGAACCATACCTAAGTTTAGAAAATAAATAAATAGAAAATATGAAAAAAACTCTGGAAAGTAGAGCTTTATAAAGACTTTCTAGGAAAATTATTTTGAACTTGATGGGACGAACAGTTTTTGAAAAGTTGGGGACACTTATTGCGACGGACAGGAAACTACGGAACCCTACACTGAGCGTGGCCCGACACGCACTTGCCCAGTTTTTAATATTTATTCACCCTTAACTCCATCTGCTCTAAAATATCCCCAAGATAAAAAATCCAACTACCCTACGAATTAACATTCACAATCTTAATCCCCAAGACCAGAAACACAAGTCAGGGCTAACCATTAGCCGCAAGTATTTAGCGAGCATGGCATTAAGGCAACAAACGGGCCAAGTTGGGCCGTCGCCGCCAAACGGGGCCAACGCGGCCAACAGACCAGCACGATGCAGTTTGTGTGGAATTAATCCTTGTTGGTACACTTTCAGGGTTGTCTGCAGTGACCACTGTTGTATTGGTTTGGGTGAATGGGCAAAGTTTTGTTATGGGTAGTTGTGGGTGGCTATGAGTAGGACAGTTTTGTTATTGTTATGGCGTAGTGATATGAGGCAATACGTATAAACAGGCCACGAATTGAAACTACAAGTTAGATTTTGTTATTGTTGGTAGGTACGCGCTTAACCTCTATCTCACCTGATAGAAAGACGATAGATCACGCTTGTCTAGAAGTAACTTATTTATTCTTGACTTAAAGATCCCCAGGGTTGCTATCAGGAAACTATTAAGAGCCTATTAACTCTAGCCTTGAAGTTACACGTGCGTGATTATAGATATATTTGGGAGAATAAGCAGCATAGTGGGGTAACTAGGTGCTATATAAATGACGTAACTGAGTTCTGTTCCTGCTCTTTATCTATTTAGTAAGAGATGCTAGGAATAAATTGTGTATTGCTTGTTATCAATTCCAAGACACTGCTAATAGTCAATGTTGGAGCTTTTTGAGATGGGCAAATAGAAAAAGGCAAATCAGGAAGGATATGCCTTCTAACACTAATATGATTAAGAAAAAAAGTCTCTGTATTCTTCACGCTCAAACGGCTAAATGGATTTCAATTAAACTTGTAACACGGGTAGACCCCTGGGTCGTATCCTGAAATAGCAAAAAAGAAAAGTTAAGAATATTTTCTACTGTCCCCAATGACTTCTGCCATATTCTGCTCGTCTACAATATAGTCCTTTGCGTCAAGGTGAATGTTTTTTTGTTTATGTCGGTAGTTGACAGGATCGTTTATAGCAAAGAGCAAGGCACAGTCACCCTACAGCCCAAAATAGCTGTCCAATGACTTCACAGTAAACTATACTTTCATGCCTTTTTATGTCCAAGAGAAATGTAAGTACCCAAGTACACCAAGTAAAAATTTCTCAAGTTCCAATTTTAAAGCTTTAAATGCGTTATGATGACACCTACCATACTTAGGTAAATTTTAAAATATTCACTTCGACACATAAACCGTGATGCAATTGTCACACTAACAAGTATCTCTTCCTACACACGACCCTACTTAACAGTTCCTATGTAACACAATACATTCGCACTAAAATCTACTCGTTTTCATGTAAATTGTCTTTATTTACGAATATATACAGCATTTCCTCTATATTTAGTACAAGGAAATGTTAGAACTGTCAACGATGGTTCTGTCGACTGTCATTTGTTTTGAAGTTGTTACGTAGAATTGTAATAAAAGATCCATTACAGGAAAAAAATTAATGAAAATCTTTGTTACGAATACAGAACTTTTTTAGTAAAATTATTTTTCTTTAGAATGAATTTAGCTGACGAACTTCCTTTTTGTCACATTATTAAAATATTTAAATAGAGGTGGGTAGGACATATCATTAGGAGTCAAAAGGATAAGTGGTCTAGACTTGTAACAGAGTAATAGCATAAACAATAAATATAAAAGATAAAAAAGAGGGAACGTCGTAAAGGTACAAATATATTAGAAAACTAGCAGGCATCACATGGAAAAGATAAGCACAGAACCGCAAACTATAGGGAAGACCTATACTGGAAAGCAAGACAATTTTCAGGAATCAAATAGTTAAATTACTTTGATTCTTTATTTTTCATTTGTCAAGTAAGGTTAAAAGGATATATAACCAATATAATTATGTTTTTCTTTATCAATGTAGCTGTTGGTAAACAAAAAATGTGTTGTAACTGGCATAAAGAAATTAAAAAAATGCAATAAACCCGATTGCAAGAAAAATCAAACCAGTGACTTTTCAAGGAACTGGTTTCTATTCAGTCTGTCAGTGACTGATGCAGTTGTCTGTATTTATTTTTCTAGCGAACAACTTTAGCTTTGCACGGGTGTTAGAATTCTATAAAATTATCGGATTTTCTCTAATTCATGTAAATGCAATCAAACACGCATTTAAATGTTTTGAATCGTTGAAGACAGACAAAAATATCATATATCCATTCTTAAAATTCAAGCTTACTCCATACAAACTTCATAAGAATCAGTTTAGTATATTAATCTAGAAAGCGTAATAGACAGAACTAAACTGCACATATATTAGAATGGATAAATGTTTACTATTGCATTAATTTCGTTGTATAAATAAGAAGTCGAGGTAAATGAAGAATCTCGTAATGGGGAATGCTTTGAGATCATATGTTTGTTTACAGACTGCATGTTTTCTATGTTTGAGTAGTGCTTGTAGTCTGCTAGTTGAACAGACATGTACCTACAACACTTTAGCAGTATTTTTCAAACTACTTAATTTAACATACTTTCTTCACTCCACTTATGCAGTAAGAGTTTTAAAATTTCTATTAATATTCGATTTTACTTGATATTTTATAATATTATACTCGAGGTACTGGTACTTATGATTGCATTGATGTGGTTCCAGTTTTATGTAAAGCTTCTATTATCATCATACCAAAAATCTGATTCAGACTAGTTTAAAGCCCATCCCAATACTATACAATAGACTCATCAATAGCCAATCTGATAATTGCACAAACCGTCCATACAGGCCACAACTGTGTCCTCCCGACAATGCACTACCTACAATAGAATAGATGCTGTAATCGTGATTGTAACGGCACGACAATGCCCGACGATATATATACGTCACTGAATAGCCTGGTGATATAGTCTGGCAACATTTGAAACTATTCAATGTGGGTCTTCTTTATTGTCCACAACTTAATTTTAGTTCGGCAATGATATATCATGCATATGACGAATCAGCAATCCCGGTGAATAGCAATCTATCTAACGTGACAATGCTGCTAGAGTTCTAAGAACTTTTCCCAATTTTTGACAACGATGTAGATGATTTTTTTGATACCTAATTAGTTCTGTTTGTATTTTTTTTTTGCTTAAGTTATTTTTAGTTTGAACTGGTTAACATATTTGTTTGTCAAGTGGTTTTTAAAAGATATTTTATTTATGATCGAACTTAAGTAAAATTTAATTTATATGCCAATTGTCGGTACCTACTCTCATATCTATAGTCAAAAAAAATATTAAATTTCGTCTGAAACAGGAAAAAGAATAGTCGACAAAATTAGAATCGAAGGTAAAACGTCGTCACGCGTAAAAGGTTTCAAATAGAACCATTTTCTTTCCACATATCATTTTAAAAAGCATAGATTTCTTGTAACCCGTAGATCCCGACTCACAAGTTGTAGTTTGTGGGTTTAAACCCAGCCAGGCGCTTAATTTATTTTACCACCACTGCTCTCAAATCGGTCATCGAAACATCGTGAGGAAATCAGCCAGAAATTCCTAGAATAAAAAAAATTGAGGACCTTTGACATCTACCCACCTGTACTGGGCCTGCCTAGATTGCGGCCAATTCCTTCCACCAGAGAGGAGATCTGAGTCCCAGCAGTGGGACAAAACAGAAAAATGCCCAAAATATGTCGAATATGTAACTGTGTAAAAAAATAATTATAGAGTTCACTTTTGAACATCCGACTAACCCGACCACCGACCGACCAATTAACTTCCATGTTTTGAGACTGACAACTAAACTGAACAAAAGCAATTATGGCACAAAACCTAGTTTAAAACACATACAAATTTGTAAACCGGACTGGAACATGATCAAAGGGAAATAAAACTAATGACTCTGGGAACAGAATTTACTTACATGAAAAATATTTTAGTGCTTTCACAAAAATAATTAAATAACTCTCGCCCTGGGCTATGTTTCCAAATTGTTTCAATGAAAAGCTCGCTTCAAAATATTGTATGTACTAAAAGTAATTTAAACTCGTAAATGATCTTGCTAAACTACAGTAATGCGTTAAAAACAAGGTTTTTGAGTTATGTTGTCTGACAATATTAGCATAATTATGTAGTGATGATCTACCACAAAGCTTAACTAACTGCATAGTTCACAAGTCACAATTTATTGATAGTAATTGTTTAGTCATTATATGCGACCACTGCAACATGATTACATTAATTTTCTACTAGTTTACCTTACCACCACGTACTAATAAAAAATATCTCTCTCAATACAATTTCAAATTGCAATCGCACCATTTTGCTACCACTATCTTTTAAAAAGTCGACACTGAATCCTTTAAACAGCTGTCTATTTGTGCCTCTCAAAACCCTGATTATTCTCTTAACTACCTTTAAAACCTGCACAGGCGTATCTAGCCTTTCGGTATTTTACAGGATGCATTTTGGAGAGTGTGCGTAGGATCTACGTGACTTGATTCCATCATCACCTTTCTACAATCGGATGACGCGACGTACGGTAGTGACCACCTTTACGTTGATGATACCTCTACGGTCTGACTAAGCATTTCGGTTCGTAGTTTATACCACGTACATTGAAGGACTGATTGGACTGAAAAACTCAGAACTAGTAATTTAAGGTTGATTATTATTTGAAAAAAATTTATACAGTGACTAACGGAACAACGCATATCTTAATTAACTGATAATTTAAGTGTATTCTAGATATAAGCAGGTATTTTTTTTGTTGTTAATTTTCCTCGACTTAAGCAAACCTTTTGATACCATGGCAATTTCTACGTTGATAGACCAGCTCGAGGGATTGGGAAGAGGCTCACAACTGAATCTCTTTCAGAATTACATAATAATTATATGTTACTCGGTAATAACAATGTATTTAAACAGGTCAAGATACGACCAGTAACCATGCAGTTGGTAATGGGTTCCACAGGGTGATATTTTGGAACCGACTTTATTTCTCGTTCACATTAACCACCTCCGTTTACTTCGATTTGAATTGATCTCTTATGCAGATACACTTTTCTCTGTTCATACTTGGGATGATACAGTATTATCTAAAACTACGCTTACATTAAGCGTAGGTAAGTACTTATTGTTTAGTGCACCTTGCTTTTATGATACCTTAGCGACATCTATGATGTCACAAAACCCTGCATCGCGCAAGCAAAGTTCTCCGCGCGATTCGAACAGATACAACAGTGCGAAATCATCTATCGGGCAGTAGCGCACCGGACATAACTCACCCGATTGGTGGTAGGATCCTCCTTTTTCAACGGAGGTATGTGGGACTTTACTCTCTGTTTTACTTACCCCCAAAATACCATTGATTACCGAATGGATTGGAGATTTTTGAATGCATATACTGTGATTTTTTGGATAAGTTAGTCTGTTTTATGCAATGCTTGTGTGCGTGGCTTCTTAATCACATTGATAAAGCTTTCAGTTTCTCCAAAATGTGACCAGGCCAAGGATACTGAGAAATTTACATGATACCCAAGACACGCCCAATAAAAGTGCCCGTGGAGATCCTTGCTTTTTTATGGCTACTAGTGGTCATCAGTAGTAAGTACCTACTTACAATTCTCAAGTGCCTCTGCAGGTTTATGTCAGTTCTCTGCGGTTTCGTTTTTTTTTTCTTTAGCAATAAAGGAAGTATTCCTTCAATGATTTTTTCAAGTCAGCAACGTTAATTTTTACTATATTATTATTTATTGTAAATTAGTTTCTTCCAATGGCTTCGCCTGCGTGGATATAGGTTTCTCCATACAAACTTTAGACCTCCTTAGGAGGTGAATTTGGAAGATCCTGTCTTTGTGCTCGAAATCGCAAAAATAATGAATGTGTGTGTCTTTGTGTGAAAAGAAAGTCTTGTGCAAAATTTCACGCTCCTCCTTTTCATATACATATAGCTTAAAATATTGGGGTAGTCTAGGCTGTATATTGATAAACCAGATAGTCAGCTTCTCCTTTTAAATCCAATACAGATTTTGTAAATAAATATAAACCCGCCATATCTCAAAAGAATAAGTCAAAATAAACTGCGCAATACCAACACAACTTTTCATACACCACGTCGATATTATCCGGCAGACTTTCGTGCAGTTTGTCTCTCGTGAAATATAGCCTTTCCCACTAATATATTGCTTGGTATTGTCATACGAGCCTCGCAGAATATGAATAACAAATATATCGGATTGTTCAGTTAACGAAACAATGCGTGTTTCGTGCATCCGTTTAAATAATGCGCAGTGTAAATGTATGGGCCGAGCATTGATTGAATGTTGCGAGAATTAAATGGTGTGAAACGTTACAATTCAGTCGGTTGACGGACACTCGCCCGCAAAGCTTCATGCAGCCATGAAGTTGTGTTTTTTGTTCTGTGTAAATTGTATTTGAAACTGCGTGGAGCTTAATTTTTAAGTTGCTGTGTGGTTAAGTAATAAATTCAAATCATTATCATAAAAAATATAAGTTTACAATCACTTGTAAACTTATATTTTTTATGCTTTATAATGGCGATGATATTAGTGCTCATACACACGAGCCGCATGTTGCCAACGGCAGAGATAACTGCAGCTGTTGAAGCTCGATGACGACTCGGCCGGCCGTCGACAATCCAAAAATGAACATCAGTGGTTGACACGTAATCGAGTGTTGACAGCTGTATAGTTTCCTCTGCCGTTGACAACATACCGCTCGTGTGTTTGAGCTCTTATTATGGCAACCTTGACTTAGTACATAATCGTGCTTTGATACAAGTTGGTGGTCGGGTTTGATACATATAGCAAGCAATTGAAAAAAAATATCTAGGTTTTGATTCCCAATTCCTTTTGAGGTATAACAACTAATTAAAAGAATAGAAAATTCAAATTGAAGAAAATAACGTGTTACGGTGATCCCAAGTCAAATGAGAGAAGGGCAGGAAGAAAAAAAAAGAAGAATGAATTAAAAACGAACGAAGGAATTTAACACAATTAACTTTTTTTGTCGACTGTACATCAGTAAACCAACGTTCTTCACTCCAGAACGTGTTAAATTATTTCAGACACTGTTACATTATTCAGAATAAAACACTGAAGTTCACGTTCTTCTCCATTGTGTACTGAATCAAAGAGTTTAATTGAACTACAGGATTTCACGTGAGAATTATTACAACATTTATTGTATCACTGTTGTATGGCTGGATTAATTTAAAAAATAATCGTCTACCTATAACTACCTACAAAACTTTAGTTTGGTATGTTCTGCAGGTTTGTTTGAAAAAGTCTCTGAGATTTTGAGGAGGGATCATCAAATGACTTCTCTCACTTTGAACTGGAGAGGGCGTCTCAGATTTTTTTTGAGTAAAACCCGCCTCGAGCAGTGGTGGCCGAGTGGTAACTGCCCAGACTTATAAATTGTAGGTCTCGAGTTCAAACCCAGCCTGGCGCATTATTTTGTGTAATTTATTTTCATCACCACCAAAATCAACACAAAAGAGAGCCTTCCCTTGCTCTGATTGCAATGATGCTGATACGAGTAAGTGTCAGTATGAAATGGATAACTCTCAAGTAAAAGCACAATCAGCCCATAGTCTTTCCGCTGCTGGTCCATAAGCATTCTCTCTGTGAGAGTCTGTTAGATCACAGGCCTTTTTTTCTGAGAGAGCGTAGGCTAAGCTACCCCACAACCCCAATACAGGTTAGTGGACGTTATTTAAATATCTTCAAACTTAGGTTTTACGACATGCTAGTTTCCACACGATTTTTTACTTCACTGTGTTAATCTCAAAGCTTGACCTGATATAATAGCCTCGAGCTCGTCATATTGAAAACATGGATATGTAAATCGTGACATCGCTAGATATAACCGTCCGCTTTTTGTGGTACAAAAAGAGGTAAATTGAAAAGCGACAAGCATACTTCACCCGCATGAAATATTTAGCTTGTATGAACGGCCGACGAGGGATAAAAAATTGTCTGCTCATGTCCGAGCTGCATTGTTATTGCATATGGTTTTTCATTTTTTGGTGTAGCGAAAAAAAAAACGGATTATTTTGTGTTTATTTTTTTTAGAGCTTGTATTGCTTTGGTCTCCAAATATCGGTAGATATCGTTGTTATTAGAGGAAATGACATCAAATGTTGGGTTATCTTTGAATTAATAAATTCTTTATCTTCATTTAGATGTATTAATAATATGCGAATCGATGGCTACGATGATACACATTTGTTTTCTTTTCATGATATGCTCGGAGTAGTCTAGTAGCCAAGTGATCTTGGCTACTTTTTGTGGCACAATTTTTTTATGTTAAATTCAAAATTAAAACCTGAAATTCAAAATTCATGTTACAGGTCAGGATCTATGTTGATTGCAATATTATTTGCGACCGTAACAAATATGGTTTCACTGAGTAAAACATTGCATAATAAACCTTATAATGTTCCCACTGCTGGGGCTCAGACCGCCTCTCTAGAAGAAAGAGCGTCACTTTTTTTAGTAAGTTACCTATCAATAACTTAGTTCAGTTAACCATGACGCTATGATTTGTTTATAAAAATAGCTAGTATAATAGGGTTTACTAGAAGCCTATGATAGACCAAATCAGTTTTAGATTCACAATTAAATTCCCCTACCTACAGATATAGAGCTCCAAGAAATATTTCCCCGCTCCGTTGGTAATACCATTACTCCAGACTGCAGGCACACATATGTACGAGCTCCTCAAGACACATACTGCAAGGTACGGAGTGTATTTGCTCACTCACTCTGCGATTGAGTACACTAAGTAACCCAGTTTCACTAGCTTCAGTTAACTTAGTCTTAAAACTTGTTCGGGACAACCTGATACACTCTCTGTTTTTATTCCGACTAGTGTTTCAGATTACAGACGTACCTATCTGCTTTTTAAAGGAACAAGATTTGCAGTTGTTTAAGTTAATTTTGTTTAGTTTCTAGTTGTTACATTGTATACGAAGTTTTATTTGAGGAACAACGGCAGGTCGACTGGTTTCAACTTTTATGCTGAACACGAGATGAAGAGAGAAATTTTGAATGACCCAGAATTCAAACTCAGATTGGGTTTGAACTTCGGGTCATTTAAATTTCTGTTGAAACCAATCTAAATTATTTATTTATTTTTAGTAATTTGGCGAATTGTGCCCAGTTAATTATATCAAGGGCCTATTTCATCACCTATGATTAAGTTTCGAGTATCTTACTTGGCAGATAATTTCATATAAATTCTATTCCATTTTTGAATTTATTCAGTGAGTAGGAGATTGTGAAACAGGCCCTAATTATAATGAATTTAAGCATAACTAATAAAATATTAGCTCAGCAAAAGATACACCACAGCCTACTCCTTAACATAATATAGGCGTGATACTAAGGATTAAAAGGAGCATCTCCAGTTTTGGTTTGTTAGTCAAAACACTTCGATCTTCTTAATGAATTCCAATAATTCTATATCACTATCTCAAACAACTTCTCAACTAACATTTCTACAAGACTCAACAATTCTTAGTGGGCAGTGAACCACTCTAATTTACTATTCAGTTGCCTCGAATTTACGATAATAGCCAACAAAAAGTTATGATTAATGCAAACGCTGGCTACAAACAGCGGGGGTCTAATTTGTGAAGAAAGAGGTAGGTTTGCCCACAATTTAGAATTTCGAATGCTCTTTTTTTCTTAAATGACATTACGGCCTGTAATGTTTTATTCAAATGTTTGGAAAAACTTTATTCTTTTGTATTTTTCTTTTGGACGAGGAATAAATAAGATTGATGAATGAGAGGGGGAGGGGTTGGCCATTAGACTGGTAACACTGACCTTAAGTACCCAGAAAGGTCAATTCTTGCAACCGGGTGAAGTTTATGGCCAAATGCTTAGTGGCTAAATTCGATGTACATTAATGTATAACGTGTAACATTTTTACCTCAATTCCTAACTGTTGTTGGTATCCATTTATTAGCTGAAGAGGTTTAGGTTTGTTATGAATGCATTTCTGTACGGGGGTAAGCCCGGAATAAAAAGTGGCGAAGCAACTACTGAAGTAGTCAAGCACTAGCATATATCGATAAAAAAATAATATATTTAATAGAATTCTTGTTTTCGTTGTCTAAAGCGCACGTAGTTTGTTGGTCATATACGTGCACTACGTACGCGTCAGGAAAAAGTTCGAAAGTGGTGCCAGTGACTGAAAAGTTGAAAGTCATGTGAAGAGGGGTGAAACACATGTTACTAAAAGAGGTGAAACTCAATACATGTGAGTGGATGAAAAGGTAAACAGATGTTCAAAAATAATGTATGAATGATCTTCAAGACAAAAGTTAAAGAGATCATTGCCCTCATCACTTCAGCTGAAAGACGCCCACTACTAGAACTAAAAACAACTTTTACACAGATTTAGTGCCCTCAAGCACTAAATCGCCCGATCCTGTACAGAAAATAATTCTATTCCCGTCAAGACTCAGGCCTTTTCTTAGTAAGTCTAAAACTGTACGAGCAAAATCACACAACAATATGCGAAAGCATTCACAATTTCGCGTTTAAGAACGGTAGCAACAGTTCGCGTAAAAGACACCCGCAGCGTTTCCTTTAACGATTTTCCATTAAGCCCTCCAGCACCCGATTACCCTTCCATTACGCCTTAACACTACCAAAACAAACATCACGCGTTCAAATGAGTGCAGATGTTGAATGTTGGCTCGTTTACTCGCCGCCCCACGTTCCGTTCCCGTGTAGTTAATTTGCTCTCCCGAGCGGCAATGATTCGATTCTCCGGAGAGTGTTGCTTTCTGCCGTAGTATCGAGCACTTACCTCACACTTTGTTAGTCTTTTTTATATAAAAGTATGGCGCCACGTGTTCCACCCGTACGTGATTAAGATGTTTGAAAAACGGGTTTCGGGAAGTGAGTGCTACTTCAAAGCGTTTTTCCTGCCGGGAATATGACTATTTTTAGTCTCTGTTCTCTGAAACGCAAAGTGGAGATTGCAAAAAATGTTACACGTGCTTCTGAAGTAGCAAAATCATCCTGTTCAGAATTTTCTCTTCCTATTTTTTCATTTCGGAAGCTCTAAATTAATGAGAAAAATGTCAACTTCATTTAAATAAATATTACACTTTATCGCCAGTCACATTCAACGACTGATGTTTGTTAAAAGTGTATCAAACAAAACCTATGAAGGGATGAAACTCGTAAATTTGCCCAAACGCACGCAGAACTGATGGCATCTGCAAACAGACCAAACTTGCCATGGCTAACACAAATTCATTCCAGCGCGCACACACCGAATGAATCCGCCTGCAATTTGCGTCGCAGTCGCGAACTTAATCCGACATTTTCCGAAATTCCGATATTTCCCCAAACGCCCGCACAATAATCTCAGTTAATCCTAACGAATAAATAAAAGGTACGATTGATTGGGTCGAACAATAGGTATAACACAAAGGACTGGATGTAAAGCAAACAGAAATCAGTCCGTTTCATCTTGTTCGAGTATATTCTCAGGTGGAAATTTGTCTATAAACAAACCACAATAGCTGTGAGCGCCGACCCGCATACTAATGTATGAGCGATTGAGCAGCTCCACTGCTGAGACGAGTTATGATTTTGGACGCCTGATCTATGCTAATATGAGAGGGTTAGTCTCGTAAACAGTGGCTGTTTTTTGAAAACAATGTAGGTGGAAAGTTATGTTACTGGCGAGCTTGCTGAACAAACAATTTTGATCGGCTTTGTTGGTTCTTTTGATGAATAAGCTAGGCAAAAAGTAATGATTTCGGTGTGGGTAAGTTTGAAACGAGCTTAGTTAGGTACTGGGATTTAGTATACACAATATTGTGTGCCTACTAACTTTTTATGTATTCAAAATATTCAAAACTCCAATATGCTTTCCAAACATTGGAATATCATATTAGGTATATTTTTAAATGTTATATTTTTCAAAAATAAATTTTAAAAGCGATGAAAAAAGTGAAGTATAAGAGAAACCCGTATAACAATGGAGTAAGGACTCGAGGGCCGCGGGCGCGTGATGCCGTCCTGCAAACGCCACAAAATCCGGAAATCCGCGGACTTTTGATTCAATTACATTGTATGCCGTAACGATTGAACCTTCGTCCTGGCTCGGTTCAGAACAGATTCATATATATTTTCATGGCATTTTGTAGAGAGAAGTAAATTGCTGAAAAAAAACCAATATGTTTAATTTTTTTTTTTATTTATTAGTTTTTTTACACATAATTCACAATCAAATGATTGCAACAGTTTCTTGAAACAAATTATTGACCCATCAAAAACCAAACGCGAGCCAATTGACGCCAACGGCTGTTGAAGTCATTCAAAAAGTTACAGTAGGTACTTTGAAAAATGTAAGTTGACATAATTTTTTCGATCATTTCAATAATGTGCAATAGGTTTGTTTCAACGATTGCATCACTGCTTACCATGAGATGGGATTGCGATGAAACATTAGGTTATATCAATTTAAAAAAATACTCACAAAAATTTACAAAAATCCGATAAAACAATATTCAAACCAATTTTCTAGTCACTTTACTACATGTCCAGTTCACTACATCACAACGGCATACGTTTTATTTGGAGTCAAGCTCCGTGATACGCAGTTGATTGATGATGTTTAGAGAGCACACAGCGAACAGGCTAATGTTTCAGCAAACACCAGCCGATAGTTTTTACAGCACACTGTTCACAGAAACTTGAACTTTATTAAATAATACGATATTAGGCTCATACTTGCTTGATTGATAGATATTATGTAGAATGTAGATGATTGATGCTGAAAGAAACGTCAGTAAATCGTGTTTGGTTGAGGCAAATTATTTTACAACATATTTTTATTATTAATGTAATAAAGGTTTACTTTCGTATATTAAATAATGGGTGTAGCGCGTTAGTACTTAAACGGGAACTATATTAGACCAATACACATAAGGAGGAGCTCGTGGCTAGATAATAACAGCCGCACAGGTCGATCTTCAAGGTTAAGCAACGCTTGCCTAGGTTGGTCTGTGGATGGGTGACCATCTTAACATAACGAGTTTCCTCCGTGCCTCGGAAACCGGCTGTCATTTGTAGATCTTTGGCAGTCGTTACGGATAGTCAGAAGCCAGTAAATCTGACTCCAGTCTTGCCATGAAGTACCGTGTTACCCCAGTTAATGGGTTGTGGAGGTCTGGTAGGCAGCCGCTCCTCGTAAAATACTGGTATTCAGCTAAATCCGGCTTGACTGGAAGCCGACCCCAATATAGTTGGGAAAAGGCTAGGCAGATGATGATGACACATAAGGTGCCTGAGATTTGCGTAGAATCACGTCTTGTGGCCTGGCGTGACGTGGCGTCGTGTAGCGTAGCGTCGCGTGGCGTGGCATCCCGTGGCGTGGCGGCGCATGGCGTAGCGTGTCGCAGCATCGTGTGACGTAGATTTAATGTAGTTCTTCCAGTCTAGTTACCTTAGATCGTGATCTCCCTTACACCCCACTGCAGAAAGATAGATTTCGAGGTCTGGTCCTGAAGTCAGACTGATATTGTGGCATTCTCGTACAAATACTTCAGCACTTCAATGTAGATACCGATAGTTAATCTGGCACCGTTGGAGAGACTGTCGGTTTACTTCACGGCCCTATTTTCACCTACAGTGACCGTACCTGTTCGTACTAAGTAATAAGCAACTGATTAATAGTGTTTGTTTGCCCTTGAACAAAACAACTTAACCTTTAACTGTAGCGATATACAGTTGCTTCAATCAAAATGGAATGAATCAGCTAATCCTCAATTGACTGTAACTTTTATTGACTTGCTAGCTTATAAGAGCATAATGTTATGTTTTGTTTTTGGATAAAAGAGCTCATTCAATGATTACAAGTATTTTTCAATTCAATAATTTGATTTTTGAGATCAGCGTTCAAACATACAAAAAATTCTTCAACATTACAATATTATAGTAGCACAAAACTCATCATTAATTAAAACATAAAAATACTTACATCATTTTTTTTGAGCTGAATGATTAACCAAACAAGTTATTATAGTTCTGAGACACAAAGTGCAACTGACGGAACGGGTGGGTTTTAGTCAGTAATTTGATGATTTTCCACGTCAATTATATATTTTGTGTAATATCAGAGTCAAAATCTTTTCTTTTTTTCTTTGACATAATCCTACATAGGCACTTATAAAACGTCAGAAGCTAATGCAGGGTTCCAATTGGTCGTTTCCTATGGAGAACAACAGCAAGAAACTCCATGATTACTCTTTTGACAAAGTTTTAAATCGACCTTCTACAGGATTTATAAATTTGATGATTTTCCACGTCAATTATATATTTTGTGTAATATCAGAGTCAAAATCTTTTCTTTTTTTCTTTTACATAATCCTACATAGGCACTTATAAAACGTCAGAAGCTAATGCAAGGTTCCAATTGGTCGTTTCCTATGGAGAACAACAGCAAGAAACTCCATGATTACTCTTTTGACAAAGTTTTAAATCGACGTTCTACAGGATTTATAATCTACTAATGATACACTTAAATATTTAGAATAATATGCCATTGATTGATGTTGTTTGTCTCGCCGTGAACTAGCTAATGCTCGGCAAACGTCGCGATCCTACCGACGCTAGACGGATTCAATACGCTGTTATTGTGATTTATGGTAATGCCACGCTTGTGGGTACTTGTGGCCACAAAAAAAAAGGACAGAAGACAATCTTATACATGTACTTCACTTTTGATACTTACGCTTGGCGATCTCGCAAGAGTAGGCACCGCCTGCTCAGTCCGAGTACAGCCCAAGCGCGTATGGTTCGAAACATCGTGTCTGTGAGCTGTGTCTGTGTGTGCGTGGCTCGAGCGCGCTTTGTATGTAAATTGCCTTCTGTACCTATCTTTTTTGTGTTGTGGAAAGAGAGAGGAAACAATTGTAGGTAGCTTTCCACTGAAGCACCTACATCACTAGTATTTTTACTTCTTTGTTCTTCTTCAAAAGTATTCCTATTATTTTAGTCCAGTACAATATCATGTTCAGCTTACGAGTTTCAGAGAAACTTGTTCGATGTATGTAGTAATTCGGTATAACTGAAATATATCCTCTTTTTAGGGTTCCGTACCTCAAAAGGAAAAAACGGAACCCTTATAGGATCACTTTGTTGTCCGTCTGTCCGTCCGTCTGTCAAGACCCTTTTTCTCAGGAACGCGTGGAGGTATGAAGCTGAAATTTATATCAATTACTCAGGTCTACTGTCCCTTGAAGCTGTGAAAAAATCAAACTTCTAAGCCAACGCAATCAAAAGATACAGCCGTTTATGCCGCAAATTTTCGACACTTGCAAGGGAATCCAAACCTACAGGGTGCTTCCCGTGAACTCAAAATTTTGAAATTTGGTACGAAGCAACGTCTTATAGCATAGATAAAGGAAAAATTACGAAAACCCTAAATTTTTAGTTACATCACAAAATATATTTTTTTTTAATAATTTTAAACTTACTACCCATTTCCTCATAAACGCGTAAAGGTATTAAATTGAAATTCATACTAAATACTCAGGTCTATAATACCTTTAAGCTGTAACAAAATCAAACTTCTATGTCAACGCAATCAAAAGAAACAGCAATTTAAGCTGCATATTTTGAAACTCGCAAGTACTCGCAAGGGAATCAAAACCTAAAGGGTACTTCCAGTCGACCTAGAATCTTGAAATGTGGCATGAAGCAACGTTTTATAGCACTCATATAGGAAAAAGTCTGAAAACTGAAAATTTGTTGTTACGTCACAAGAATTATTTTTTTGAAAAATCTTCAACGCTCGATTCGAGAATTGAACTTTATTCATAGGTAAGTTAGAGGTATTGAGTTGAAATTAACACCATATAATTGGGTCCGTGGTCCCTTGAAGCTGTGCAAAAATCAATTTTCAATTCAATTGGTAAAGTGACGGGAAAAAAAGATTCGTCCGTTTATACTGCAAAAAACGTACATTTCGAGACTGTCGAATTGTTCGATTGAACTGTTTTTATAGGTAAGTTACTACGGAACCCTCAGTGCGCGAGTCCGACTCGCACTTGCCCGGTTTTTTTATCAATGGAACCGAATATATATATTCAGACCAATTGGTTATCAATCATCCAATTCCTACAATGGGATGATGCAAAGCCTCTTTTTAATCAGAAAAGGCAAGCAGTTGTTATGTGATTTGTTTTGATCAGATTTGTTGACGTAAAAATGTGCATTCATACCGGCACGTCAGAATTGTAGCGGCTAGTCCTCTTTTTGAAGAATGGCTAAAGAGGCACTACGGCGTCCTCACTTTTGCAGACCTCACGCAGGTTATCGTATGAGGCGAGAGGAAATGGGAAGCACTCACCTCCTTAAATTAATAGTAGCGGAGGAGGTAGTTGAAACAGTGAGGAAGAGGACATCCGACCATGCTAGAGACGAGGTATCTCTCAGCGGGCGCCGACAGTCGCAGAGCGATTTGCTACGGCACGAATAGCGAGCAATAGGCTAACTTTACTTACCTTGCTGTCCAGCCGTCTGGTAAGGTTCTGGCGTTTTTCCGCGCACCTCAAAGACACGTCAGCAAAACCAGTCCAAGTTCCAGTAGGGCGTTTGGAAAAAATCTCGTTGGTTGGGAACGCTAAAAACAACTGAAGGAACATAGGTTTTATCCAGTAAGTCTGACACTCCTTCTTGCTCCACACAGAGCGGGAGAAGCTTTTTGAAGATTTCAAAAAACAAAATATGTTAGTAATATAAAAATACTAGCTTTAGCCCGCAGCTTCGCCCGCGCACATAAAATATAGTCTTATGTCACTCAGGAATACAGCAGCTTTCTATTGGTGTAAAAATTTTAGGAATCGGAGCAGTACTTCCACAGAATACCTCATACAAACAAAAAAACAAACTTTACCTCTTTATTATATTATTACTGTAGATAAATATCACTATTGAAGAAAATCTGTTCTGCGGAAACTTAGCAAGCTCAATTACTTGGTCATGTTTGTTGAGGTTTTGAATTCATCTTGATAAGTGGGGACTGCAAATTGGTTAACTTAGCGTAAGACACCCGTTAGTCAATTAGAACCCACAAGCATTTTGACCTGAAATGGACATCCGGGTTCGGTAGACTTCAAAAGGCTGACCCCAATATTCAATTAATTGACTTTAATCTAGTTATTTTCTTCGTACTTGTAGCATAAAAATATATTTTTACAAAATTTTTCCTCCATTGTGAAAATACCATTTATAAAACTCTTGCCTTCTCAAAGAAAATTCTACTTTATTTAGCTATATTGACGACAACAATGTCTCTGAACGGAAATTAAGAATGTCTATTAAAAGTCTGTATTCTTATTTTTACGAGAATCATTAACTATCGATTATTTTGTAGCATTTTGTACACAGTGACCTCATTTTTATTTCTTTTAATGATTATCGAGTAGGTCAGGGCTTTTTTTTGAGGTTAGGATAAAATCAGTCTATGTCTCCTCGTTTTAAAATGGAGCGGCAGGGCGTATCAGTTTACTGTCAAAAATCACACGTATGCGATTTTATTTATTGTTTATTCCGTTCCAGGACCATGAATTCCCTTTTCAGAAATTCGGTTCAACGGTTTTGCTAACATCTCTTACAGGTGGGCTTAGAACACTACGCTTCTTCGTCTTCGTCTTCATGCGTCGTCGGCTTGAGCTCGGTCCGGACGGTTACTGGCCAGTGTTCGTTGTAGGCAAGCCCATGCCTATGGTGGTCGGCGATTACTCTGTGACAAGTGATGCCCAGGGCGTTTCCTGTCGCGGTTTCTGGAGTATGAGTATGACCGTTCCTTCACACATGGGTCGGCCACCTGTGCCAGATATTATACAGCTCTTTTTTAGATATTGAAACTTGCAAAGTTTCTTAAAATATTGTTCGTTTTTAGAGATCACAGAATAAATAAAAAAATATAGATTTCAACTAGTTTCCGGTGACAGTATTATTAAAACCATCTGTTGATTACATCGTACGTTAAAAAAACTATAACCTCTGTGTAAAATAGGCAGTAGAAATGCTATCTGTCATTCTCTTGTTCATAAAAGACGGCAGTATTCAGCTAAGTCAGCGCCTACGTACCGGCGCCACGGTACCGTCTAATCTGTCCATTCATCTTTCCCGCCACAAACGCTCTTCAGTTAGAAGACACATGTCATGGTGACGTCACACGATCACATAAATCGCTCGCCTAATCTAACGTACGGATATCTCGAGCATTCGGACTAAGAGTTCATAGGTTTTATGACCCGGACGGACTTGGGATTGATGTTAGAGTAAGGTGACTAAATATTGGCACTTACTTATGGGTTATCCTTAATGGTTACCTGAATCGTTGAATCTGTTTTTAAAAGCTACTAAAAAAATGTAATATTAAGATGATAGAATTACGTCCATGTTTATCGTATCTAATTAACTTCTCCTTTTTGTATTTTAGTGTGTTGTAAGTTTTTGTATAAATTATCTTTGAAAAACTAAACAGTTAATAAGCAAATAGGTAACCTACCCCTATAAGGTATGATGATATATTTATAATGACACTCAACACATTGCTTTGAAACTTAACAATATAAAAAATAATTTTCTATTTTAATTTGTGAAGTACATTCTTGTATCTTCGAAGTGTAAGCTTCAATGCAAATAAAATAAAGAAGTAAAAACTCTGTCACGGGATTTTAATCCAACGTTGGGATCTTTTTTAGGTTTTAGTTATGAAAGAGACATATTTCAATATATTTTCACATCTATTCGATGTGTATGTATGTGTGGACCCTTTTTAGAGAGTACTGGTATGATCTTATGTTATGAATTAGTGTTAATATCTGATTAGAAATACAATTGCAGCAATACTCAATGCCACCAGCGCCCAGCAAATGCTGAGGTGGTGACCCTTTCGGTACGGGCACGCCCGATGCATTCTATACTTTTTTTTATTTTGTTTTTTTTTTTCTAATTTATTTTGTTTGTAATCGTTGTGCTGTGTCTGTCCCGAATAAATGTTTTTCTATTCTATTCTTTTTAGATAATTCAAATTCTACGATCTCTCTTCAAAGTTTTTTTATCAGATTTTCACCAATTAAACAAAATCACCTGCGGGTTAAACGATTCATTTGAATTTAATAAAAAATAATTATTATAATCGGTTCAGAAATGTCAAAAATATTGTGGAACAAGAAACAAAAGAAAACATTTTGTTGAATTTAGAATTACGTCTTATATAAAGTCGGTGTTGGAAGGTGAGCAAACGAAATAGTTTGCACAAGTTCAAGATGACAGATTTAGAGCACATTATATTACTAAATCTGATGCCATGAGATGTACGAGTATGTATCACTATTTTGGGATACTTGCGTCTGTAAATAAGTTACAATAACTACCTTGAGATAAGATTTTGTGTAGTTACTCAGATACCCGCGAAACGAGACACAATAGTAAAACAATAACAGCGCGGTCTCATAGGACCGGTTGGGGATTCAAACGTTAAAAGAACAGTGACAATTAGTGGGGTACCAAAATAAGGCTACTTTTCCCTAAATTAACTAGATATGCTAAATACGCTTTTGATACTTGATCAAGACAATATTTTTTTTCCAACTTGTATACTAAAGTTGAAAAAAAAAATCAAAATTAATAAAGGTAGTTATGAAAGTTAACTATTTGAATTTACGCTCGACAAATCTCCAAGCGTCTGTCTAATTAATTACCCATTGGACCAAACTTCTTCAATTTGCTTATTAAGTTTCAAAAACTTCAAACTATTTCTAAAGCATCTATCTCAGATAAAACTGAATTTAAGTGTCCCAGAAACAATAGTTTTTGCTGGTTCGAACAAAGCAAAGCAACAATTAAAGGAAGAGGACACGTCCCTACGGATTCACCGAAAACCTTTTGTTCCATTCCACAGAACCACGAGCCTTTGAAGGAATGCACCAAGTCAAAGGCGCATCGAGCGGAACGTCAAAAGGAAATACAGTATAATTCAAAGTAGAAACACCGCTTTCTGAAAAGCGGAGAAAGATTCGCGCGTGCGCGGTGTGCGGTCCTCAGCCTCCGTACAACTGTTCCGTCAGAACAGTTGCCCCACGACCGCCGCACTGAAGCGAACCTGAGCGAATTCTAACCGTCGCCGCTCCCGCGCTCGATCTACGAAAACTTTTTTGAAAATGCGACGTTCTAGAATTTGGAACGTTTTTTGAAATTTTATTTTCTTTTTTTCCGTTAATGTCATTAGTGAAAATGAGTTTGTTGAAAACTTTTGTGATGAAGTGGTCACAGTTGTTTGTACTCGGAGTTTCAGTGTTGTTTCGATGTACGGATTCAGTCGGTAAGTTTTAGATAATATTATAATTAAACCAAATAATTTACATCATAAAATATTTCATTACGAAAGTATTAAACTACGGTAAATTAAATTCAGGCTGCCGTGTATTTAATAAACGAAGCTTCGCTGTATATTTTTCACCCGTCGACGCTAATTAATCGCGAAACTTAATTCAAAGTTAACTAACTTAATTTGTCAGCAGTTGCTTCGGCGCAGTAAATAAATAACTAACTGCTATTTAATGAGGTTGACAGACAAGTTGGAAAATGAGGAAACTGTGTTATTTCATATTAATTTTGTATAGTAAGTTGGTTGCTTTCTTTTATTGAAGAAACAGTGAACTAGGCTCGCAAATAGCTATTGTAACTGGCTTGGTAATAAATCTTAACGAGAGATTTATTGCCCTCAATTACTGAGCTAATATCGTTTGCGTCCGATAAATTCTCTATCAGGGTTTTTTGGTAGCCAAAAATTGGTTTCAGTATCCAATAGATTACTTTGGGAGTTTTATCATTAAATGTGCTTTATCAGACTGATGCTCCACTGCCGCGTGGCGGATTACTGCCCATTCCCTCTCCTGGAGAGGAAGGGAGTCCCAACAGTGGGAACATTACAAGGCCGATAATGCTAATGCTAGACAAATACTTGTCCACTATTGGATCTGCAGCAATCCCAGCTTGTCCCTATTGTAATATAATACACTCATTAGGTTAACCTGATAGGTAATTGACGTGAATCGAAGTAGTTACCTACGTTACGTTCGGGAAGAATAGGGAGGGAATATGACCGTATGTATATATATACGTAGCTACTTTTTGATTTGCGCATGTCGTTAGAGTCGGGTAATGGAAAGGGTTTATAAAGCTCAAAGAAACGGTTGCTGGAAGGTAGATAAAAATAGAAAAGAAGATTGGCAAAACCCCATGTACTTTCAGTATCACATACAGGCTTAACGTTTCATAGAATGAATATATGGATTAGAATGCTACAATAGAGTATAACAAAATATGTAATGGTAAGACATACATTAGAGTTGGGGATATAAAATGATTTATAGACATAACCTCAAAATGGTACAAAAGGTACCTACCTAATTATGTAACTTAGAGCTTGACCAGAAGGGGCGAATTCATCGCGATTCTCTCGTGCGTATCACGCGCGACCGTTACGCCCAGAAAGAGCGTATCAACGCTGGAGCATTCAACAATTCCGTATCAAATGTAGGCGCTCAATTTCCCTGGATATGTGCACTCGCTCTGGAGTTCGCGCGTTTAACTGGACGCAACAAGGTGTCCCTAGTATCTCGACTCGCGTGTAATACGCGCGAGTTGAGGGTCTGGCGTTGTGCACGCGATTTACGCGCGTATTTTGAATTCGCGCGATACTTGTGGACGCGACGTATTTGTGCTAGTATCTTACTAGTATATTACTAGCGCGCGAAACGTTTCTAAACGAATTCGCTTCTTCTGGACAAGGTTTTAAGGCAGACCCTTAAGCGTCGTCCTATTTAGCTAACTATCATACGATTGAACGATGTGATTTCGTCGCACGATGAGATTAGTTTTATCGACGAAACCCTGTGCTCGCGCGATGATTTACAAGCTTCTATTAGGACACTCTAAAGAATGTGAGTTTAATCACATCGTTCAATCGTACGATGGTTAGGTTAGGTTAGGTTAGCCAGCTCACACCGAGACGCGACGCTGCGCGCACATTTTAATAGAGTGACTCAAAATATAACTTTATTTACTACGCGAAAAGATATACATTTCATTGTGAGAATTTAGAATACGTTGCTTCATGCAGCGCTGCCCCTCGTGATGCCGCGCGGCGTCTCGTAACAGGTAAAAAACAAAACCATAGTATTTATAACATTTTTTAATTATAATTGTAACAATACATTGTCAAGAAATACCGCAGGGAGATTGTTCCTTCGTGTCGATCGTAAGCTAAATACCAGACTACACTCATGACATGTGAACAACAGCCCACGGTTCTGAGTCATACTTTACAATTACAACAGTAGCCGATAATGGCTTCGGTTTTCTCCTTTAAACTGGTCAAATCAAGACACGTCGGCGAAGGCGTGATAAGCGCACATAACAGTTTATACACCGAAGATCAACTGCTGACATTGTTAAAGCATGAAAAACATTCACAGAATAAATAAGAGTCCTATTTCAGTCCTGCGCAGGTTTATATACTAAACTCAAATTGTAATGTACTAAAGTAACGTGGCGGCACAAAATAAGAGTTCACACTTCATTTATAGATGCAGACAACATTACAAATAACACGAACGACGAATTATGTTTAGGCAGGGTCAAACAAAAATATCATGACAGTTTATATTTTTTTTGTATTTGACATACCTAAGTAACAGCTGACGCAATAAGCCTATTTTATGCGTTTTGTTTTTGCCGACTTCACAAAAAGGACGAGGTACTATTGCATTATTGCGTTTTGTTTCCGTAACGGGACTGTACCCTAAAATCATGGTTTTTTAATTACTCCGGACTGATAATATTGTATTTTAGCTTGGAAAATAACTAACGATATATAACCCATAAGTTGCATATAACTAGATTTGTGTATGTTTGGATTTTGATGTGATACCCAGCTCGCCAATCTTCTTTGGTATTGGTGAAAAATTGGTACCTGCTGTTGTAAAGGTATAATTGGAGTTGCAGGCACCTGAAATACATCAACTTTTTTCAGATTAGTATTAATATCTAGATAGAGAAAAGGATTTCTATTATAATTTATTTTTGGTGTAGATATACTTTTTATTCTACACCAAAAATAAATTTACAATAGGAACTAATAATTAACTCGGTGTCACAATGGGCGGCCTTATCGCTAGTAGCAATTTTTTTACAGACAACCTATAGAGGTTGTCTGTAAGACATAGGTCTTAAGGCGTTATTACCAATACAAATTGGATGTCTGATTAAAAGTCTCTCACTAATATCTTTTATTATTTTTTCAATTCTGTTCTGGACTTAAAGCAAACTAACTTCAGTTAGTAACTTAAGTTCCTAACAGTGTTTTTAATTATGAAAGCTGTATAGCACCTAAACTTGAAAGTTTGAATACTTAATTGAAACAGTACTTTACAGAACAATCCAGGTGTTGGCATCCTTTGTTCTTAATCAATGGTGCCCCAAGGTAAACGCTGATAACAGTGTATGGTCTGCCAGTGTATGACCCACCTCTTGGGGTACGACCGGACACATATGGTGACGAGTGAGGGTGTTGGGTTCCTAAACTTTTTGAATGAAAGCCCTAAGCGTACATTGAGTGGTTTTTAGGAGAAACCGCATCATGGGCTCATGTATTGTTCTACATTTATCTTGATATGCCAAAAGCGTTTAACATAATCTGTAAATGATTTACAAAAACAAAGCTTCTTGTTCTTTTGCCGTGTCATGTTTACTTTTTTGTTCAAAAACTTGAAACGCGTTTATTTCAAAATTGAAGTTGTATGGGAAGACGTAATTTTTTCTAATTAGTTATCTACATCCACGTAATCAATAGGTCTGTATTAATAAAGCCATTGAAAGTGTAGATATACTTTAAATCGCTACAGACCCATTGATTGTGTTCTTAAAGATACAGGATCGATTCCTAGTTTGAGGACTGTGGGCATATTTAATGGAATTACCATTTCTATTTTAGAGTTTCATCACTGTGGTACTTATATGCGAATCTCTTTGCACAGTAAATTATGACTTTAAAGAAACACAAAAAACTTGACCACACCATAAAACATGCAAAACATTGCAAAGTTTTTTAATGAAGATTTCCTTTTACGTTAAAAAAAAACTCGCCGTAGTAAATGAAACCATTTGAATAATCCACTCTCATTAACTTTGAGTTTCAAATACTTTTCATGGATCTTCTATTTTTCCCAGCTTTCACCGCCGCGAATATTAAAAAGTTTAGCCTTCAATTAAAATTCACCTGGCGGCGCCGTGATAACCCTTTTTTAATATCAATCAGGTATTTTCGCCAAAATATGCTAAAGGTCAGGGAAGTAATTATGGTATCTAAAGTTGGCGAACTTGAGAGTTACCAAATGATAAACTGGATCGACCTAATACCGGTCATTAATAGACTGGGATCGGTATCGTCATTATTAAAGTTAAACTATTGTTGGTGAAGACGTCGGTGGCTGTAGATAGGCGCGCATCTTGGCGAGTTAGGAAACTTATTGGCTTGTGGGTTTTGCCGAGGCAATTAATATACATGGGATCGTCGATGTGGCAAGTCATTGAGGCGATCGTGTCGTGAGATGAATTGTGATCATAATTACCTTTCTATATACCAACTGTACGGTTGACGCTACAGTAGCCAGCAATTTACGATGCATCAAGTGAGATAGTAGTCAAACGCAAGCTAGTATGAATAAGAAAAAAAACTTGAAGAGTAAAACGAGTTAAATACGGTACGCCTACATTATAGGCAAAAATGCGGCGATGATTTGGTTACATTATAAGGTGATCGAATCGTCTGTTGCCGTTGACGATAATCGTAATGTAGCCACAGACATAATAAGTAGCACTGTTAAACTTGTCGAGAGAAGAAGAAGAAGAAGAAGAATTTAGTAGATAATTTATCACATACAGTGAGAAATTATCTACGAAATTCTTTTAATAATTTGAGGTAGCCGATGCTGTAATGAGAAACAATCTGTCCTATTATAGTTTAAAAAATAAAATATTGCTAGTAGTATTTTGCGTAAAGTGTAGCTACAAATGTGAATATCTATCATTGGTTTTAATTGCGGCCTAACGTAGCTTCAGCTTACCGCTTACTTTGTAGCAGCGAAACGTAGCCATTTGCGGGTTAAAAGTAGATGAGATAGGCGCAGCGTAAATGAAGTATTTATAGGTAGACCAGCAGTGAGTCAGACTATGGTTGACAATGATGAAGTTTGTTCAATTATACGAAAACTTGGTTCTTATGGCCCTGCCTCACGTACAACCTTCACTAAAATTTTGCCTGCTCATGCTGTTTTGTGCATGGAACACCGAGCGTGAAGTTGGTAACACTACACCACCACCTGCCTAGCCTTTTCCCAACTATATTGTGGTCGGCTTCCAGTCAAGCCGGATTTAGCTGAATACCAGTATTTTACGAGGAGCGGCTGCCTACCAGACCTCCACAACCCATTAACTGGGGTAACACGGTACTTCATGGCAAGACTGGAGTCAGATTTACTGGCTTCTGACTATCCGTAACGACTGCCAAAGATCTACAAATGACAGCCGGGACCAACGGCTTAACGTGCTTTCCGAGGCACGGAGGAAACTCGTTATGTTAAGATGGTCACCCATCCACAGACCAACCTAGGCAAGCGTTGCTTATCCTTGAAGATCGACCTGTGCGGCTGTTATTATCTAGCCACAAGCTCCTCCGAAGTTGGTAACACTAATAGATTTGTAAACAGTGTTCCGGAGCCCATAACTCTAAATCGGGTTACACCATGCCTGGTGAGGCTTGGGTCGTCTGAAAGGTTTGAACCCCGAGTTCCTGAGACGCAAGACAAAGAAGGATATGGAGTGGGTTTTAGTCAGAAAAAGTCTCACAAACCCCCCTTCAAATAACTCAAGGGCCCAAGGGCCTCAAGGGAAAGAACTTCTCCTACTCAAGAGTAGGAGAAGTTCTTTTCCCTTGAGTAGGAACTTCTCCTACTCAAGAGTAGGAGAAGTTTTTTTAAGGTATTAAAAAAAACCTTGAAAAGTATAAAAATGATAAACTTGTTAGTTTAACTGAAGTATTGTGAGACTTGTTGTGGAGTGGAATTTATTTGTGATTTATTAACATAAACAAAGTAACTTTAACTCATATGTATTTGTTTCAGTTTTGTAAAAGTAAAACAATAAACTGTAAAATACAGCCAAAACATAAAAGATCAATCCGAATTAATATCATATATATCATAATTCAAAATCCACACAAATACGAACTGATTGAAGCAGTAATATTATTATATAATTCAATATAGACCTTATCAATCACGGATTGATTGGCATTAAAATTAATACGTTCATATTAAACACCAATAAAGGGGTGTTCCAATGTTGATTAGCTGTAAATTTCCAGTATTACCAAGTTATTTCATTCGAGTTTTGTTTCTAACTGTTCTTGTTTGAACAAAGTTACAAGTAAAATTGCCATTAATTAATAAATGGCTTTTGTTTGGAAACATTTGATGTTATCTTGTTTTGACTTCTTAGATTTTAATTTTAATGTTGTGTATGTGAAGCAGTTACATGTGGATGGATGGAGAGGGAGAGGGAGGCCAAAGAAAAGATGGATGGATTGTGTGAGGAGCGAATATATGAAGGAAAAGGGAGTTGGTGATAGTCTGACGGATGACAGGACAGAATGGAAGAAGAAAACATGTTGCGCCGACCCCAAATAATATAGGATAAGGGCAGGAAGAAGAAGAAGTATGTGAAGTTGAGATAGGTTATTGTTGATTGTTGGATTTATTCCATTGTAATACCAAAAACAAAGTGGTATTTGTTTGAAATCATAATTTATTTTACATTCCGAACGAATACCAACTAATTGAATTTGGTGCAGTCAGTTCAGTCAGACCTAATATTTTTTTTCTGATATTTTTATACGATCGTAATTTTTTTTATTAATGATAGGCTCGCGTTTGACTACTATCTCAGCTGATAGAAAGCGATGATGTGGCATTAACATCACTTGAGTCAACGAGACGAAGCAGACTCAGACTCCGGCATGGAATTAGACTCTTTAGCTATACGTATAATAAATGTAGGTATTCCCAAATGTTTTGTATATAGAGGTTAAAAATACAAATTGACGAGTACATAAAAAGCATTTTTACTGACTGTACTTTTTTGAGTTCAAAGAAATGAGTACCAGAGACTTGTAACTCAAGAAAAATCTACAAGTCCTTGATAAGACCTGTCAAACTATGTGGATCAGAATGTTAGGTTGTGCAAAAGATGGACTTTTAAAAATTGCATGTAGCGGACGGTGTGACCAGATTGGATAAAGTGAGAAATTGAAGTTTTAAAGTATTGCCAGTGACTGAAAAGTTGAAGGGGAAACGTTTGTCTTAGTAAGGTCAAGTGAAAAAGAGGAATGAAACGCTTGTTACTAAAAGAGTAATCAGTATACATGTGGTTGAATAAAAACATAGACAAAAGGCCAAAGAAAAGATAGATGGATTATGTAAGGAGAGATATTTAACTATTGATTCTAAACTTCAGTGGGGCACTCATATTAGAACTCTTTCAGGTAGATTAAGCTCAGCTGCGTATGCAGTAAGAAAAATAAGGCAATTGACAGATGTAGCTACAGCTAGATTAGTATACTATGCCTATTTCCACAGTATTATGTCGTACGGCGTCTTATTGTGGGGGTCTGCCGCTGATGTGGAATCAGTCTTCATACTGCAAAAGAGAGCAATCCGGGCTATCTATAAAATGGGTCCCCGTGAGTCCCTTAGAAATACGTTCGGAGAAATTGATATACTAACTCTGCCCTCGCTTTATATTCTGGAAAGTATATTGTATGTACGCAAAAACCTAGGACTTTTTAAAATTAGAAGCGATTTACATGACAAAAATACGCGTAGCAAACACCAAATCGTATTACCAAAATGGAGACTAGCTAAGACCAGTAAGTCATTCCTTGTCAATAGTATACGCTTTTATAATAAGTTGCCCAAGTCGGTTATTGAACTTAGCGAGGGAAAGTTCAAAACCCATATTAAGCGTGTCCTAACCAAAAAAGCATATTACAAGGTTAGAGACTATGTCGAAGACGCGCTTGTTTGGAAATAACTGCTTCTGCACATGTGGCCCCCTGGTAACATTATTGTGTAAGTTTGTCTATTAACTGCTCCATGTTTGTTTTATTTCATAAAATATTATTACTCATAAATTTATTTTTTACTCAACACGTTGCTTTTGCAATATTTTTATATTATTTGGATATTAATCACCTTAATTTCATTAAGTCGTGATTTCATTTTGATAAAAACTAATTTGTTGATAGGTTTGATTTCTTTTCTCTCATATTTATATAGCCTCTCTCTTAAAGTGTGAATGAGAGAACACTGTAGACTACGAATTTTAATTACTACTTAATTCAACCCAGTTTTTCATTGAATCTATTTTTATTTGGGTTACAATTTTGATTGGTCTACACTGTCCTCGCATATGTGTCTGTTTTGTAATGTGAAAATATTGTAAACCCAATCATTTTTTTTGAAAAGAGTAACCATGGAGTTTCTTGCCGGTTCTTCTCCATAGGAAACGACCAATTTGGAACCGTGCACTAGCTTCGACTTTTTATAAGTGCCCATGTAGGCCTATGTAAAATAAAAACATTTTTTATTTTATTTTATTTTATTTATTTATAAGGAAGAAAAGGGAGTAAGCAATAGCTTGACGGATTACAGGATAGAACGGAAGAAAAAACATGTTGCTCCGACTACAAATAAACACAGTACAAGGGCAGGAAGATGACGATGGAGAGTTTTCTAACTAAAGCTGTAATACTAACTATATTATAGGAAAATGTGAACTTAACGGTCATAGTTCTAGACTTGTAAGTTCATATTTGGTAATACTGCTCTAGCCACATTCCTATCAGCATCTATTAGTCCGCCACAACGAAGTTGCTAACACTCTAATAAATAACCATTGCGGTGCTAAGCTCGGGGTCTCAGCAGACATCCGAGTTAATATCAGTTCAATACTGCGGCGAAGTTCGACGCTACAGTTAATAAATTGTTAATATGTTCCTCGGGGGAACCACAAGGAGCCGCACGGCACCGCACCGTGCCGCACGGGTAAGTGTGGCGAAAACCGTAAGTACAAGTTCTGGTTGGGTGCTACATTCATTTACGTACTTTATCTTCGTGTTCTGGTTTCTTGGGAATGTTCCAGGTGCTATGTTTTTGGTTCTTTGACTGTTGTGTTCAGGTGCTTAATTTTCGCAACCAGTGCACGTTTATGGCGGACTAGCTTCTGCCAGCGACTTCTACTCGTTTGATAGTAGATTTTCTACACAAACTTTGAACCCCCATTTCACCTCTTTTTAAATTGAATTTGAGAAAATACCACAGTGCTGGCTTACATCATAAAAGAAAACCTTGTACAAACTTCACGTTCCCAAGCCCAGTAGCTTCGGCTGTGTGTTGATAATTATGTCAATCAGTTTCTCCTTTTATATACTCGTACATACAGATGTACTTACGTACTCAAATAACCACATAGATTTGAGTTGTCCTGTCTAGTCAGTACAAGCATTTATTAGTATTCATATAACTCTATTCAGGAGCTCAACTTTTGTGCTTAATTATTACAAACAAAGACACAAATTAAATAAAAAAGAAACTTTTTGAAAACAAACTTTTATTAAAATGTGTTGAATAAAATTTTATTCTTTAAAACTTTCACTTTAAACTTTCAACATCATTACACAATTTATAATTATGATATAAAAGCTTGTCGCGAGTTTTAAGTTCTCGAATTAACATAGTTTTAAAATTTAATAAATCAAAATCAATCGTTATTTAATTTACTTGTTTTTCTACACACATAAATATTGTATACATACGCATGAAACGAATCTCATACGTATGTTATAAGTGAGTTTCCTTAACCGGAACTAAGCGTTCTTACGTTTACGTCTATCTTTGGTGCCAGAAGTTTGTAAATTATTTAAAAAATAGGTATTACAAACGTTATCACGTTACATTTTAATTAATAATAAAACATTTATAATGAAAGTTTGTATACGTGTATGGTTGTTACTTCATCACGCTCGAATGGCTAAATGGATTTAAAAGAAATTTGGTACATTACGAACCATGTTCTCGAATCAATAATAGAACACCTTTTATCCTGGGATATGTTCCCTTGGCAAAATTTCCAATTTTCATTTTTTTTCAGCGAAGCAGCTGGCAGCAATGGGGGTATGATGTGGATACTTAAAGAAGGTGAAAACACCGTACCTTCATACGTGAAATCATTAAAGCAGAAAAACAAAGCCCTTGAAATCCCCTTCACAGTCCCGTAAACTAATTGAATGTTATCCATTCATTGTATTACGCAACATTCGCTAGCCTTCCGCACACTTAACACAAACAAAATCAAGCGCCTTCAATACAGCGAATACTCGATTTAATCAAAGAAAAATACATTTTCGAATCTCTACTTTCTTTTGAAAGTCCCCATCGGTGTGGATGTTGGGTATAATTGGGTTCCATTCAGGGGTCGGTGCTCGGGTCGGTTCTTGAGTATTGAAGCAATTAGATATTAATTTGTTTAGGAGTACCGTCCGAATGAACAATTGATGTGGTTAATGGTGGCAGCCATATTGGACCCGCTCCTTGTATTGGATTAGGCGTGAGTACCCGTGACGTCGTCAGACCTCTTGTTACGTGATTGGTGGTACAAGGGACTGTGTTTGGAAATATGGGAAGTAAATTGGCATGAAAAGGGACTCTCAGATATGTCTATTTGTGATGGATCAATGGAATGTTATTATATTGGTGTAATGTACCAAGTAATTGTACATTTAACATCAAATTAATCACGCTAATTCAAAAGTTTCATAAAAACTGATTTTTCTTTCACAAAAATATTTGAGTACTGAAAAATTTATGCTATAAGGCAGACCATTTATTTTGATGAGTAATGCCCAAGAACCGCTTAAAGAAAACCTCTATATTAAAACTACAGAAAGAAACGGCCACAAAAGAGTTATAGTTTTAATTTTAAAATTTAATCTGTGGATAAAAAATGTTACGTACCCTTTGTACCTGCCATTTTATTTGTATTTTTCGTTTAATATCTGAGAAAGTAACTTTTGATGTTTTATTTTTTGCTTTGCAATATTAATCATTTCAGACTCAGAGGAATTATATAAAAAATGAACTTCATAAAGAATAAGTAAAATATTTTAAAATATGCTCGGACATTTTTAATGCACGTTCAATCAAGTAAGCTCCATCAATCTTCTAAATCAACATTGTTGATGGGTTTTTCAAAAAAACGAGTACTTTACCCTTTCAAACAGGGTTGTTATACACATAATACTTAATTTAAAATAATGTCGTATAAATCTTGTCATACATACCCTACATGATTTAATAATGTTTACCTTAATACCTTTATATTGGTATCTTTTACATTGGCAAACAAGTATGCGGTATACCTCATGGTAAATGGTGTAAGTATCTCAGATCCGCCTTAGATAAATTTTGTAAATTTCATAATTATGGTGCATTTGGGTGCCTACTGGGGCCATGGGTTGTGTGGAAGAGAACCCTGGGGCTCTGAAACGAAGGTAGAGAAAAAACATAGGTTTGTAGTCAGTAAAGTCAGACACACCCACTCCATCCTAGAGTGGTAGAAGTTATTGGTTGATTACCAAACTTTCTTATTTGAAGTCTAAATAAGCCCACCACAGGCTATCAAAGTTCGAAAATATACTTGACGAATGACCTTCTAAAAATTAGGATAGCACAAGATTATAAATAAAATAAAGAAATAAGATTCCTAATATTAGAAATTTGTTATTTCATCCATCATTCTTTAAGGGCTAAATTAGACGATAAACTCTAGGCTTGTTCGTAAGGGTTCCCGCAGTTTTGTAACAGAGCCTTCTAATGAAGGAATACAGGATATTTTAGTTAATAAAAATCTAAAAGTTTCTATATTTTAAAATCCATTTTTTGAAACAAATCAACTGCCTAGCCTTTTCGCAACTATATTGGGGTCGGCTTCCAGTCAAGCCGGATTTAGCTGAATACCAGTATTTTACGAAGAGCGGCTGTCTACCAGACCTCCACAACCCATTAACTGGGGTAACACGGTACTTCGTGGCAAGACTAGAGTCAGATTTACTGGCTTCTGACTATCCGTAACGACTGCCAAAGATCTACAAATGACAGCCGGGACCTACGGCTTAACGTACTTTCCGAGGCACGGAGGAAACTCGTTATGTTAAGATGGTCACCCATCCACAGACCAACCTTGGCAAGCGTTGCTTCATCATCATCATCAACCTGAAGATCGACCTGTGTGGCTGTTATTATCTAGCCACGAGCTTCTACTCCTACCTTTTTTGAAACAAATATCATTTATTATTATGATTTACAACAGCAAAACAGGTAACAAGTAATAGTTCCTGGTACCTACTAGTAGATTACCCGTAAGTGGCAGGAAGTCTGATTCAGTCCGTGATCAGTAAATCTACTGTCAAACCTTGTTAAAGATTAAATTCGCCGGCTTCAACAAACGAACAGAGCAAATCAGCGAGCTGCGAATTAGATTACATTAGACTGCTTTACTCAGAATCGTTACTCAGGCAAAGCCGGTGATTTCAGGTCAATTTTTTTATGATTATTTATACTAGTAGGTAAGTTTAGTATTTTTTTATCTTTAACAGTTTATTAGCGTAGCTTAAGGCTACTAGGATAAGGTTGATTCAATCGAGAAAAATGTTAAGTACCGATACAATTGCATTTCATTAACCAACTCAAAAAAGGACCACTTTTTCAACTCGTCGAAATGATATGTGTGGTCGATCATTCGAAGACGTCTGAGCCACATTAGATTTTTTTTTATTTATAACTACTTTCCGGGTGCCATGGTAATCTATACATTAGGTCAGGATCTGATGACGGAATCCTAGAAAACTGGATGGAAATTTTCAAATTTTATAGGCACATTTGTTATCTTTATAACTATAGAGCAAGCACATTATACAGGATTGGATAAGGGATATACAACTTGCAACCGTTAAATAAAAAACTCTCTAAAAAATAAACCGACCTCAATACAAAAAATACACTTCAATGCAAAATAACTTCAATTTCGGTAGTCGGAGCCAAGTAACAAAAAAACTAAATCCATTTTTTTTATCAGCTTGTCCAGTAGCAAAAATCTGTATTTCGTTACAGATTTTCCGAAAAAAGTAGTAAAACTTTGTGAGTGCGTATGTGTATCTATGTTTGTTACTTCTTCACGCTTGAACAGCTGAACGCATTTGAATGAAATTTAGCATACATCTAGACCATATCCTGGAATAAGACATAGTATTTTTGTGCCAGCGTTAATGGTTTCAAGGATTTTTATTCCCAGGAAAACTTTCACTTCTACTTAAGCGCGGGTGAAGTCGTTGGCAGCAGAGAGTTTTACATAATACCACCAACACTTCAACCAGTGCTCTAGAATCTACCGATTTTTCAGTATATTATCAGTTTTAAAGACAAGTGCAAGATAATAATAATCAGGGAAGTTTTTTATTAGAAAGAATGATTATTGTTCCGTTTACCTCACCTCGGTTTAAACAAGCCATGGTTCAATTAATACCTATTTTATTTGGTGAATCACCAATTCGCATTTGACATTCGAGACCACTGACTTCAGCCGACCACCGAAAATAATAGGCATGATATTATTCTCACAAGACACGTACAATTAAATTCTACACCAGCCACGTGCGGCTATGTTAGAAGCGTAACAATAATTAGTATAATGAACGGTAGGTACTCACTAATCGTAAACAGATTAGTATTCATAATTATGATTAGTTTACACGAGTTCGCTGCGTCGCCAAATTCTCTCAACATTTTGTATCAAGTTGTCTGAGATATATTGAATTGATGTTGGTTTTGGATATCTCTGTGTTTTGAAATAGCGAATGTGAAACTCTTTATAGGTAGTAGTGTTAGTATACGGTGTCAAATAATCTGATTTAAGTTACATTAGCCAAATGTATTGGCATGTATGTGCACTTTGATTGCAACCTACATTCAGTGATGCGCTGACTTAGACAATGAAACTATTGCATGCTTTATGTAAAGTAATTAGACGTGGTTTGAGTCAGACTACTTGCATTTTTATTTAGACTCGTCCCGTTAGGCACTCAGTGAAATTTCTGCCTTTCTTTACACTCATTTCTATTGACATCATATTTATGTTAGACTTACACCGTACGATAAGGATATGGGATGATGTTCTACACCGTTTACATATTTGTCGAAAAAAGGAGCTTTCTTATGTTACTTACAGCTGTTTTAAAACTTTATACCCGTGAAAATCCCCCACAGGTGTAATTTTGCGGACGGCGAGCAATCGGTAACTCGCCGTCCGGATAAGTTAATTTTAGTCAGTAAAAGTTTTACAGCCGCCCCGCTCGGGTCTCGAACGGGAGAATTCATTGAATGATTTCCCACCTTAAAAAAAACCTGTTAAAGTAATTTGCATAATCGGATCAATTTTCCCTTTCAAAAATTTTACAAATAAAAATCTTTCCTTATTTTAGATTGAGATCAAAGTTTTAAAATTAACGTATGTCTATGAAAGGACGGCAAGCACGATATAGAAATATGTTTGCACCGCTCAAGCAAGTAGTCTGCACGTACGTGTAATAAATGTCTCGCCTACGTGCTAGCTGCAGCGTTAAACACACCTCCAATGCGTTTTCTACTAGCTCTGGTTGGACCTCTATCTGTTGGGAAATAGTATAGAATATCAAACACAAATATTTATTTTAGTTAAACAATTTTCAGGCACTTTTGAAATGTCAAGGAGTCGTAGTTGTGCAGTCAACAACATTAATCTTTTATTTATTTATTTTGTTAAACTTCATGGCCAGTAATGGTACACTGGCGTACTTAATACAATATAGCGTTCTCTACCATTCACTTATCTGACTATTGCAACAAGTTTGTGTTTCTGGTTATGGGTTTGCTTCTAAAAGGACACCTGGAGCCCTGGAACGAAGGCAAAGAAGGAACAAAGAAGTGGGTTTTAGTCAATAAAAGTCCGGCACGCCTTTGCGCTCCACCCAACAGTGGTAGAAGTCATTCTGATGATTTCCTCACAAAAAAAAGACCCCATATATTATCTAAGGCTCAGGTATGTGACATGTGTATGGGGTACCAATCACAACTGTATGTATCCTGCATACCCACACGACACATTGCACTATATGAAATAGGTCAGAGCTTTTTTATTATTTAACATGCCTGGAGTATCGATGTTAACATCCGCGAACAAAATTGTACAAAAAGGATTCATTTTTCCAACAAAAAATAGCGCAACAGTTTTAAAACACCATCTAATCTAACCCGAAACTCGACACGTCTAAACCCTCGCAAGCCGTACCAGTTTAGTGGATACCAGGCGCACATAACAGCGAAGATAATGACATCGATAACCGCAGACAGGATGCGATACCGCCTCGGAGCGATGGAGACCGATACCGACACCGCTGTGGGGGTTATGTGCCGCGGTGACAACGCGGGGAAATTGGGGATGTGTGTTGTTTATGAGATATTTTGAAAACTAAAATTATAGATGTACTATGAACCGTTTCTTAGCCTGGTTAGGTTGAAAGCCGACGCGGCTTCCACTCAGGTGCAGGTGAATAGCAGCATTTCCCAAGGAACGGCTGCTTGCCTACCTGACCACCGTAACCCAGATACTGAGTAATATGATGTCTTTTTGTTGAACTGGTTATGAAACTCGCAATAACTGATTTATCTACGAGTTATGAAATGTAGCCGATGTAGCCCCAAGAATCGCCAAACTATAAGTGCCAATGAGCAGGGCCCATTGCTCGAAGAACAGAGGATCGATGGGAACGAAAGGTACCGGAGCGGCGGCCGTGTACCAGAATCTAACTCTTGGAAGGCTCCCACAAGATCAACCGATGAGAGAGATCACCTGGTGACAGCCGCGGGAATCCGATAGATGCGAGTGGCACAAGACCGGTCTGGCTGTGGACGTCTTTCAGCTGAAATGATGATGATGAATGAAATTTTTGGTTGCCATTAGAAGAAATACGTTGATAACGTTAAAGATAGAAAAAGTTAACGACGGCAGTTATTATTTTATTGGTTGTCTTTATTTGTGATTTTGAATCGTCAGTCAACCTCTAATTTGTTTTGAAAAGTTATCTCATGTTCTATGACTCTTTAAAATATTATAAACATATTTGTTTATTATCAGGAAAACCCATTAACGTCGGACATGTCAGAAGATTCAGAACCTGGATCACGGGAAACCGCAGCAACCGCCCCACGGTCGAAATCAAATAAAATTACCGAAAACTCTGCAGAAAATACCGGTTCGAAAGCAATAAAAGATACCGCAAGCCGCGGGCAAAGCTTGTTAATACCACATCGATGACAACGATACATTCGGGGTTACAATTGGAAAGGACAAGAGTTATTAAAACATAGAATATTTGTTCACCCTTCCCGCTTTGGAATTGAAGGAATTGGGTTATGTTATTAATGGTTCTATGTATCGTTTCCTGGTAAATATTTTTTATTAAACGCCTATCGAAGGCAACAACATCATCGTCATCAAATTAGTTCCAAACTAAACAATTTTAACTGAATTAAAACTACTTAACTAAAAACGATGTACGATATGGCGCTAAAATACTTTTTCGCATCGCTGTTGACTATAGTCTATTCACTGGAGCATGAGCCAAAAGGTAAACAAAGAAATCATTTTTTCAAAATGGCGGTTATAACCCGACCGATGACAAAACGTCACATTTGAATGTAAAATGTTCGCAGTATCTGTGGTCTACAATTTAGTAGTATTTGAATGTCTTTTTAGGTTCTTTTACATGTAAACTATTTAATGCATAATTAATAAAAATTAAGAAAATAATTAAAGGCATTTATAATGTTTGATTTCAAATAAATCTGAAAATATAACATAAGTTCCACAGACATCATTCTAAAATATAATTTCTAATGTTGTCAGTGTATTAATACCGTAGTTATTTTTATAAAATATGTTCACTACATCAATCGTGACATATAAAGAACCCTTTTTATGGTTTGTTTACCTTTTGACTCATGTCTCGGCGAATAGACTATAGTAGTTTTTATGCAATACAATACCATAGCCATGAATTTTTCAATATTAAGTTGTAACTAAGTTTATCCAGCAATATAGGCTTATTTTATTTGGTTTAACCATCATGGACAAATAGGTAAAATGCTTTTTGTATATAATTTTTCTTTTAAATTTAATTATTACTGTACTCTTTCGCAATATTGATAAAGATAAGATGCTTAATTTTATCTCCAAAACTATAAGGCTCCTGGCTCCGGCAAGAAGGACCAACGGAGTGAAGCTGTGGATAGAATTAGAGTTTTATGTAAAATAATAAACTCGATCTCCTTAACAAGGGAGCTTTCAGAGTGACTTGTACAAATGTACACCTGTGTTCTAATATTACCCTATTTGTAAACTATAGCCTATAGTACTCAGGAAGAAAGCAGCTTTCTATCAACATGTACATTTTTGTTGTCTGACCAGGATCTTCAGAGATTATCCCCTACAACCAAACTTACAAAATTACAAACTTTACCTTTTTATAATATTAGTAGGTATAGATTACAATTACTGTGACAATTTCAGTCCTCAATTTACATATTACAAATATTTCAAGTAACAAGCTAGTTTTGTTAATTACGTTGCGATGACGGAAAGTTCTCGTGCGATATCAAATTAGTATCGACTTCTGTTCACGAGCTCTACGATAATTGAGGCGCGTTACTTTGTAATTAATGGTAAGGTAGTTAAGAAAGTTTGATTATAATTATCGCCACACCATCGTTAGACTGAAATCTGCATCTTTCCTTTGCAATGTTAGCTCCAACTACATCCTGAAGACCATGCCAGGGAGTTACGATCCTCCTGTGTTAGGTGATGATGTTCAAAGTATCACAATACATAGTGTTATTATTTTATTAACATAGGTGTAATTGGAACATATAGTGGAAGCATACCCGATCAAAAGGGTGTTCAGGCGTGATTGTAGCAATTCTAGAAGCATTTATTAAACGAAATTGAAGAGTTTCGTGATTTATCTCTAAAGTTCTTCATCACATGTTAACCAAATTTAAATGAAACATCCTGGGAAACATAGTCTTTTCGAAAAATAAAATTCCTTAAAATCTACGTTTGACGAAAACATTGCAAAAATAAAAATATATTAAATATTTCAAACTGAGTACCTTTTCTAATTTAGTAAATGATAAATGATATTTATAAAACGTAGAACTTTTATAAGTAGACGTTGCTTACGTTACGTTCTAAGTCGAGGTACTTATTCCAATTAAATCATTAACAGGGACATTTGAACTGTGAAGGAGTCGGTGAAGTCAAAAGCAAAATAAAAACGCCTACCATTTTTATTTTCCTTTTGACTTCACCCGGTTTGTGCGTTTAGCGGATAACAGTGTAGAAAGTATTTAGTTTTTGAAATAGAATACGGACATTTCGGAAACAGGAATAATCCGAAATTCCTTACTCTACAATGACAAGAGACAGGCTTTTTCTTTAAGTAATGGACACATATTTTATCACATTACGTCTATTGTGAGCCTGCTACACACATATCGTTATCTCCAAACTTGCTTAACCCTTAACCTTTTCTAACAAAATACAAGTCGCTCACTGAGTCACGTTACCTTGCTATAATTAACGGCAGGTAATCTTGACATTTTTGCTCATTGCTCAATGGGCCGCGTGCGCTTACCGACTCGACTACACATCGAATTTATGACGTGTTACTAACTCAGGATGTATTGAATCGGGATATAGATGAGGAGACAAACAATGGATGGGATAATGTATGGAGATGAACGGTGATAAAATTATTGGATAGAGTATTCTGGTGAGGGGGTTATGGATTATATTAGCGGAGCAGCGATATAGACGAGAACAATAATACAGTAAGACGAATAGTGAATTATGTAGAAAGGATATTAGGTATCTAATTCTTGACGACGGAAATACTCGCACTGCGTTTAGTAATGCCTAATAAGGCAAATTGAAAAAAAATTAAATTCGTCGTAACATGTTTTTATAAACGTGACAGCAGTCTTAGTAAAAAACCTAAAAAGGTTTTTTTTATGATATTATTAAAGTAACTACTGTTACTGGCTTCGTCCCCGTGAAAGTTGAAAACTATTCTAAAGAAACATACTCCCATGATTAAATTTATTCTATGTATTCCAGGACATCGTCTATTAGTTTACTATATTCCATGGAACTCTATTCAGCCCCTCGAGCGTGAAAATGTAAGAAATATACACTCTCACTTATTTTAGTGATTGTATCTAAAGTAATAAAAATATAATTGTAATCTATTGGTGTTTTAATTTCCATGGAAATCTGTTCAGCCGTACGAACGTGAAGATGTTATGAATATACACTCTCACAAACTTTAGTGTATCTAAAATAAATAAAGTACTGAATCACATCAATTAATTTATGTACCAACGCGTCATGATTGTAATAAAATCTTATTGTAATAACGAACCAGCATCCAATACATTGGAGAAAACTTCCACACGATATGCTAACGAGGAACTTTATAAAGGGGTAATATTGAGCCACTACGGGTTCCACATTATTCCGTCATTTGCATATTAAACGAAAAATCACATTTATTTTGTTGATAACACTCTGCTATGAGTATTAATTGAGTATGAATTTATTATGTGGCGACTCGCAAAACTCAATTACATCAATTGTCCCGTTTAATAAATGACGAACAAATAACACGTGGTATTGTGTTGAAGCTTGAAATGTCATGTTGTAATGAGAATTTAACAAAATTGATAGCTTCATAAAATTCTTCATTTGTGTAATTGTATATTTTGTGGTCGAGTATTGACAGCAGACTGGTCATTTTCTGTTCTGTTATCATTTTGTGGGAATATGAGTGTTTGTGGTTTTAAAACGATTGCACGGATCCATCTCACTTAACAGCTTACTAGTGTAAAGAAGAAAGTAGTATCTAGCGTCAACTTGTAAACTAGTCGTCGTGTAAGACTATATTTATTGTATAATGCCAATACAGTCTGGTCAGGTAGGGTGGTGGTCTATTGTATTCTCATGCCAATAATTGCCTCGAAATTATTTCTTAAATATATGTTTAATGTAAAGAACCACAACGCTATAGCAAACTGTAACATAACTGTCTGCTTATAATCCAACAGGTATGGTCGATATTGATCAATATTTTGGTTCTGAGTGTACAAAAGTATGGAAAACAGTCATCATGGAAGTAGCTAAATGGTCAGTTATTAGTAAAACAAAATCGTGAAGTGAATAGAATGTTTCACCATATTCAATGGAATCACACATCTTTTATCTTTCATAGTAGACAGAGATTCTTTGGTTTAAAAAAACAGACATAGCTAGATAACTACGTCTGTTTTTAGGGTTCCGTAGCCAATTGGCAAAACGGAACCCTTATAGTTTCGCCATATCTGTCCGTCCATCCTCGCTTAATCTCTGTGACCGTTAGCTCTAGGAAGCTGGAATTTGGTACCAATATGTATGTCAATCACGCCGACAAAGTGCAAAAATAAAAATTGGAAAAAAATGTTTTATTAGGGTAGCCCCCCTACATGTAAAGTAAAAAGCGATTTTTTTTTAATTTCAACCCTAACGTGTGATATATTTTTGGATAGGCATTCAAAAATGAATAGGGGTTTACTAAAATCATTTTTTGATAATTTCAATAATTTCGGAAATAATCGCTCCCAAAGGAAAACACAATGCGTCCCCCCCCCTCTAACTTTTGAACCATAAGTTTAGAAAATGTGAAAAAAATCTGGAAAGTAGAGCTTTATTAAGACTTTCTAGAAAAATTATTTTGAACTTGATGGGACGAACAGTTTTTGAAAAGTTGGGGACACTTAGTTTGACGGACGAGAAACTACGGAACCCTACTCTGGGCGTGGCCAGACACGCTCTTGGCCGGTTTTTTATTATTGCTACACACAGATGTGTGTAACATAAACTTCAATTACTGAGTAGTAGGTAAGCTAGCTATAACTATTCACTCTTTAAGTCAGCAGTGAATAGGTTGCTTCTAAGCAAGCGTACTCCATCTTCGACTACATCATCGCTAACCAATAAGTGAGATGTACGTAAAACCACAAGCCTTTCGATAATAAAAAGGTACATCCACAAACTCAGCCACCTGTAACCATTCCTACGTTTCCCGAAAGCTTGGCCTAAGACATCAGATTTGCCTCAAAACTAACATACTCAACTTTATCCTAAGTCAATGGAAACCGAGTCCCTCAAAAACCTTCAGAGAAGTAGGTACCATTTTAACCCATTTAGGTACTAGCAGTCTTAGTTTTGCCTCTTCAGTCGCCAACAATGAAGACTTAGGTACCTGCAAACACTACAACTGAGCTGATACCTACCATTTTAGTGACCAGAGCCCCGTTCTCTTCTACAATAGAAGACCTATAGGTAATCAAGAAAAGGAGCGGAGAAATTACTACCTTTCTGTTGTGCCAGCAATGGCTCTGTCCATTGACAGTTAAGTTTGGTTTTTCTTCAGGCTAGGCTTCAGGCAGGTAAACATGGTTCTCCTACGGATATCTTCATTTCTGATGTGATTAATCACGCAAGGAAACTTCGAACATAGCCCTTTTCATTGCCCTTTGGGCGGTTATAAGCCTTCTGATGAGGATAATTGTGAGCGATCACGTTTTCGAGCCATATGCCATCACTGGCAATACGCACGACTTTCGTCTGGAAACACTGTGGTATGTAGAATAGAATAGAATAGAATAAACTTTATTGTACACCAAAACCCAAAACGATGCCCATTCGAGTAGGATTCGACAATGACAAATCTATAGAATACAAAGGTGAACATAATTTGAAAAATATGGGAGCTCTATAATGACACTTTCTGCCTATCCCTTCACAAGATACAGGTGTGATGATATGTGACTCAATTAGAAGCACGCAAGTCAATAAAAACGTTAAACGAAGACACGATGTACCTTTTTCTATTTACAAAAAAGCTTAATTTACAAGCATGAGCTGACATTATCTGAGCTCATAAATCAAAGTGACGCGATATTATACTTGTGTAAATATAGGCCCCTAACACCTTCACTTGGCGGCTCGAGTTTTTTGTAAATATTTGTAAGAAAAACAGTAAAAAAGTAATCTCCGTCCGTTTGTGGGAGGCTTGAGTTGACTTAGGATAATGCTGAGTGTGCGAAAGGAGCTTATGATTTCATGATTTGAAGTTTGAATAATTAACAGTGCGCTACGTTAATAAAAGATTTTTCTGAAGTGCTCTGAAAAGAAGAAAATGAATAAAATTTTACAAGTTTTACATTATACAACTTACATGTTATTAAAAGCTTGCCACGAGATAATTTTGTGTAAATCAACAAACAAACTCGCGACATGCATTTATAAAATGTTTTTTAACTTTGTTTTTATTTTTTAGTTTACCCTTTTGGTTAATTTTCAAGAGTCTGTCATATTGAATTAAAAGTAGCGTCACTTAGTTAACCACAAATTCGTTCAAATTAAACATGCCTGGACACAGACCTGCAGTGGACGTCTTTCAATTAAAATTACAACGTAGGCGAAACATGCCTGAAAATTTTAGCTTTATCAGTTAGAAGTAACTTGCAGGACCCCAAAATTTATTATTAAAAAAAAAACGTGAAAACAGTTTTACTCATTAGTTTTTTGTTTTAGCACAAATAAATTCTTTTTCTTTCTTTTTTTTTACTTTACTCTTAACACAAAGCCTTTAAAACAAAGCCAGACGTGGATGTTACAAGTACATCCACGTCTGGCTTAGTTTTCTACTTTTATGGACAAAATTGTGTTTTTGTATGGTTTAGACATTGTAATAACTCCCAATTGCGAATGTAGAAGTCCTTTTAGGACTCTTACGGAGTATTTACCTAACTCTCTCTATTTAAAACCGTTGCGTATTTTCTAGTGGTATGCCATACAGGAGTTTGTTTATTATAAAGAGGGGCTCAAAGAAGGTTAGTTACTTAACATGCGTAGTTACAATTATGTCCGGAGTTGGTGGCGGGCGCGGAATCACTAACTAGCTCCTGGAATTAGTATCATATATTTTGCGTTGGAGTATCGCTACAGGGAAGTTTGGAGTTTGTATACTGAACAAGGTTAGGGACAAAAAACTGTATTGTATGCATTTTAGGAAATAATAATTATGTATAAAAAGGGCCCCAAGATTGCTATTAGAATTATATCTGAATTTTCGATCATAAATATTATTGTTGATTTTGACAAGTTATCAATACCAAACTTGTCAAAATCAACAATTACGAGTATGAAGCCAATGATCGATTATTTAGTTACAATTCTAATACTGCCGTCGTAATGAGAAAAGGCACAAACAAGGATGATGATGATGATGATGAGAAAATCGAGTTTAAAATATTTTTTGAATTTTGATAAAAAAAAACACGTTTAAAATGTGTTTTTCGAAATTGCGTAAATGTAAAAAACTGCGTTTTTTTTAGTATGTTTACAATGATAGCGCTATTATATTTTAATTTGATATATTTAATAATTAGCATATTTCTTTTTAACTTAACATAAAAAATAACATTAAAAGGACAATATTACGTTTAAAAGGCACATATACTCGTAATACAAAATAAACAAAAATATGCCTTTTAAATGTAAAATATTAAACAATTTTTTAGAAATTTTACGATAAAAAGGCATATTTATTCAATTGTGCCTTTTCATTATAAATTATTAAAATAAAAACAAGGGTAAAGTGCGTACAAATCAATCAAAAGATGAAATAAAAGTCACATCTCGCAATATGCCTTTTTATTATAGTAAAACTTAAAAAAACGATGTAGTTGTGCCCTTTTAAGCTTTTGCTATCTCTGTTTATTTTTAGTTAAAAATCCACAAAAAATCAAGCGATAGGCCTTTTTTTCCTGATTCCGAATATAAATATATATAACTCATTTTCACAAAAAGTGTTAGTTATGCCCTTTTTCGGTAACACGGCAGAATAGCAGACTTGAGGCCCTGCAAATAGGTGACAATTGGAAAATAATAAAAGAAGAAAATACTTCATGAGCCTGCCCTAATAAATATGGATAGGTAAGGACAGAAATGTAACGCGAGTTTAGATTTCAAACACATTAAAGCCTATAAAAGCCGTAGAGTTGACTCGAATTAGGCCACCAAAACACCTCACAAAAAAAGAAAAAAAAAGACATTTCACACGTATTATATTAAGGGATATCCTATGAATGGAGCCATACAATTATTTAAATCTGTAGATATCTATGGAAAGGAGAAGTCGTGTGTAGTTATTTATACTAATATTATAAAGAGGCAAAATTTGTAAGTTTGTATGTAGGGGGTAATTTTTGGAACTACTGGTCCGATTTGAAAAATTCTTTCAGTGTTAGATAGCCCATTTATCGAGGAATGCTATATACCATCACGCTACGACCCACGGGAGCGGAGCAGTAACGAAAAATGCGAGTGGATCCGCAGTGGACAACTAGTGCAGGTATATATTTACTCTCTTTAAGGAAGCTACGTCAAGCATGTAAATATATATAAATTAAGATTAGTCATAAAGATTGAAGTAAGGATATGATTAATATTAAGGTTTTGTTTGAAATATTCAGATATTTTCTATAGAATTCTCTGTAAAATACTAAACATAAAAGAGATCTATTTATGTCATTAAAGAATAAGTATCGGTACCAAAAATACAAAAAATCTAAGTGCCTGTTTTATGTAGGTTTTCAAATTAAGCTTCGAATGAATCAAAATTCTAATTGAAACCTACCATCGTAAAACTTTTTAATTTTATTACATTTATTTTATTGCCTTAGGTTTAGAGGGCAATACTTTTAAAAATATATATATTCTATTTGTATTCTGAAACAGATAATAATATCTGCCATTTTATGACGACGTGATCGTATTTCGTAAAATAAAAACGCTAGATTTTATGATGCCTTTTTGAAAAATCCTTGCTGCAAGAATATAAAAGCTGAGATTATTTTGTAATACACACACGTCTGTCTGCTAAAACACAGAACATAAAACCTCACAAGTTATTCTCATAGACTAATAAAATGAAGCAGAAACTAAGCATAAAACGTATTGGCCCATAATTCTTTGATGCGATTGCTTTAAATTCAGTCTGTACACAGTGCTAGGTCCACAATCCCGGTAGAAAGGAGTGGCCAGGCCTATTGTGCGGGAGTCCATTATTACGGGCCCTATTGTGGGCCGCGAGCCACAATGCCACGATTATTGCTAATAATAAGATTTACCGGCGAGTGCCTCTCCGCTACGCAGTTTTTTTATACACTTGGGTACTTGACATTGGTTTGTAAAGGTTTTTCTTTACATAGTAAATGGATTTTTCGAGGGAGGTGGACCAGGTTAATTTGAAAATCTACTAAAAGGTTTCTTTTGGAGTTCAGTTGAACCGCAGCGGGTTCTGTAGACTTAGATTTGATTGACGGGTGGGTTCATCTCGTATTTCATTTCGAAGTACTAAATCGAGTGTCAGACTTTATGATTAATGGTTATTCCTCTCTCATCGTGTTTCGCCTTTGAGAGAATAGAAACGCTTACTAAGATGATTGACTAAACTGTGCGACTCACTGTTATTTTGTTGTTTGAATGATGTGTTTGCAGCGCAAAGTCCACAGGGTGTGTAGCTGCCGGTCTGTGTTGACTTATCGTTCCGTGCAAAGCTAACCCAGTAAACGTTTGATTAAATTTCGTATAGATACGAGAAACATTTAGCTACGGTATGGTCTAGAAACTAGCCTTTTTCTGCAGAATTAAGCCAATATCTCCTCATTTATTTTGTAATTTAGTTGGATTTTATTGGATACACGTAAGCTTATAGTAAAAGTAAAACCACACGTTCAAATCATAAAGGTAAACTACAAACGGGAAGGGCTGCGTCCACACATTCAATATATTTACGATCTTCTTAGAGTCGCCTTAACAATATAAACATTAAACTTCTGAGAAATCTCTTTTTACTCAATATCACACAATCGTCAGCACGTCTTTTGGCGGACGAGGGCGGGAGTGTTATTGAAAAACACTCCCGTTCACCCCTAATTCCGACATTTACCCCCATAACCTTTTACAAATTACTCCTACCTGAACGGATCTTAACAATAACACGTGAAAACGAAATACGTGTGTTATCGAAATAACAATAGCAAAAGAACGTCAAAGATCCTTTGTTGCTCACAATGAGCGGAGAAAATACGGAAGAATTGGGAAAATGTCGTATTACCGTACATTATTAGGAAATGCGAATTATTATTATTAAATACGATCGTTGCAAGTCGGATGAGGAATGGGAACGGCGTCACGAAGTTGTCTCTGCCACATGTGAAAAGGACATGTAAGGGAAATATCTTTCATATACGTGTAAAGGGGAATTCGAAAAGATATATTGTTACTCATGTGACTGTGACACGGTACATTTTATGACACTTTCATTTTGACGAGTCAGCGCGTCGGGGGAGCGGTGGACTTTCTCTCATATTTTGTCCTTTTTTCTATCTAGTTTTACGTAGTTGGATGATACCTGGTCAGTGTTTTGGGGGTAAATTGTACACGTGCCAAAAAAGAAATGACTTACTCGTACCTGCAGACAATATATAAAAATCGTCAAAGAAAGCAAGCAATAAAGTCGACTGGCAGAAAATACCTGAGAACTTTATTAAGTCCGCCATTGTAGTGCGTAAAGTTTTTATAAATAAATTCCTTTGTCCGGTTCATAAATGAAAATACATAAATAATATTGCCAGTTTTCCACATCAACTCCATCACAGACAAAAGCAGATGGTTTTAATTGTAAAACCTATAAAATCGTTTTATGTAGTTAGATCCGTTTAATATTCATAAAAGCCTAACCTAATAATTTTTTTATTATTGATGGCTCGAATTTGAGGTGAGGTTTCTGCTAAAGGTATCTAAAATGACACAATTTGAAACCCCATCCATTCCCTGCCATCATTTACTTTACATCTGTCTAATTTAGGCGGAGCCCCGGTATCCTGAGTTATTGGCATGTCCCGGCGCTAATTGAAGGCGAAATTACGGCAAGAATTAATGACAGGCCTCACACGAAGCGGAGGCGCGCAACAATCCGTTTAACTTATCATTGTGGTGCGCCAGCCAAGTTACGTGTGTGACTGGAAGGCAAGGGAAAAACTGCCAGCGAATTTGTATGTCACTAAAAAAATCACCTCTGAATAAATTGTGTAAAGTATAATCTCACGAGACTACTTGTAATAATTACTTAAATTGCAAATTCTTCGGTCGTGTTTTCTTTTCAGTATTATTTTGTGAATAATTGCGGTCGTCGGACGGAGATGATTACATTTAGAACCCGATTTTTTAAGATGAGTGATGATGATGTAGATGTGCGTGATGTGTGTTTTATGAGGTTTTTGTATGTTTCATAAAATCCAAGCCCAAGACCATACGCATCCGGCCCTAGTTTAGGCCATGATAGGGAACGAAAGGCAATGGTAAGCTGACTCCTTCTACAAAGCATGCGAAAGGTGGTGGAAAGCATGAGGCAAAATATAACCGCGATAATTGGTCGGATTATCTAATGTATAGTCAACAAAATAATATATGAATTCGCTAAACAATTCCAATACAACATCCGCGAGTCTCTTACATCCCGCGCACCTCGGCCGGCTGTGTCCCAGACGGATAGCGGCCATCCCACATTGTAACTTTAACATATACTGCTGCATAATAGTCGCCATTTGTCTGCCACTTCACGAATTCAAGCTTTGTTACTACTATTAGTCTTCCGGGATTTGTTTCTTACGAACTTTCAAGATTTTGTAGTCTGCCAAGTACTGGCCTGGTTTTTATACCCATTATAGCTGTAATGGATGTTTGTTGGATTCCAGCTTCGAATAATGACCAGTAGCTTATTCTCTTGGGCTTAATTTCTATGGTCTATCTTGTGAGATTGCATGCAGCCATACATTTTCCTGAGTCAATCGTTTCGTGAGAAATCGAGAACATTGTAGCTCTTTAATAAGCACACAAATATTACCAATTCTTCAGTACTTCTAAAGGTTATCTCCTACTTATAAGTTTATAAGCTATATTAAGTCTTATTGGTTTACATTTATCTAGAAAACTGTGTCAATTCATGAATCCCCGACCGGTCTAATGCGACCGCGCTGTTATTGTCTTACTATTGTGTCTCATTTCGCGGGTATGTGATAGTCTTTGAATATACCTTTCATTCAATTCAAAGTTTTGAAAATAGTTCTCCCTTTTTTGTAAATCTGTCGATTCCATCTTTCTTCATCTTGTAAATAACTTTGTTGTTGCTTACACCACTCCATTCAATTTTCAATCCTCGTTTTTATTTTGGCGTTTTCTTATGAAACATGAGTCTGTTGGAAGCGATTACCTGTCAGGGAAGGATGGTCGGTTTCCCTCGCAGATGGATTGATGCCACACACGGATTATTTTTTGCGAGCTGCAATTTTACTTATTCATATACACACAGGGTTGGTGGTGAATGTTTCCTATAAATGGTTTGTATTCACACTGTCGATTTTAGTTTGTTATGTGAGCTGTATTTTTGTTATAAAGTTGACATCATCCTTTAATTCTTTATTGTACGCCATGATAAATTTTAACATAAGTGGATACCATGGTTCATGTACATACATAGGCGAGCTTAACTCAACGTTGAGTTTTTTTCCAGCAGACCAGTGAGTGATAGAGAGCGATCATAACAGAAAGTAGGATCCAGTGCACAAAGGAGATGGAAAACGGTAGGCCCAAAAGTACGAAGTTGAGATATGATCCAAAAAATTTGTCATATTTTTTTACCTAAGAATATGAAAAACTCACTTCAATTCACATTCTAGAAGCAGAGAAATATGAGAAAGATAGTTTTCGTAAGATTATCGATTCAGTAATCGATTACACAGTTACGAAAATAAAACTTTTCACTAAAATATTAACTCAAAGTGATTAAATGCACTGTATATAGTTATATGCAATATAGTCTTCGATCAACTATGTACATATTAATAAATCAAATATCAATTAATTACTAAAAAACGAATATTAATGATTATCGATTCAAATCTCTCTTATTTTTTTCTTATTTTTAGTCATGTCACTGACAGTTGCCGACTGTTCTTGTTTGCTCACTCGGGTATTTTCCGATGCGTTTTGAGTGCTTTCCTTATTCATCATTTTTCACGACCACTGCTTTGTATTTTATGGATCATGGTACTTGCAACAGCGTCGAAATATCGGGAACCCAAAACAATAAATAATCACGGAAGATATCCCGTAAGTGACATTTTAAATTCTGTCAGTGATTCGGCAAAGGCTTGCACCTCAGTCTGTAAGTAAATATAGCCTCATCCAACCAGCTACCATCCTGGCAGGTTTAAAATACATGTAGTTAGAAGGCCTATAGAGATTGTTTACAGTTATGGCAAAGAATTATTTATCAAACAATGTTATAATACCCTCATACACAATAGTTAATTAGGTAGTGTTTATGTAGCTGAAGATTGATAAAAATGTTCCATTAACTTATTTTATTTATATTTTAGTCGACGGCTCTCGTAGAGGAAGAGAGGCTATAGTAATTACTATAATTGTAATGTAGGGAAACAAACTGTAGGCTGTTGCGCTCACATAATGTGCATTATATGGTACTTTAGCTGGGCTAGGTACCAAGATCATATAGTGCACAATTTCTAGACGACATTTTAATTATAATTGAAGACGAATAAAACACTATATTAAATGATTTGTTTTTTTTTATTTTAGACATCCTTTCCCTATCTTCTTACCTGTTTCCTACCTAACGCTATTACAATATTAGTACGAAACAACACATTTTGCACTTCAGGAATCAGCTGTTAGTTAAAGATTATCACATAACTTCACTTTTACTTAATCTCTTATATCTCTGTTCTCAGATTGACAAAATCCGCAGAATTGTCAGTGAAAGGTTGATAATATATAAGCAATTAATTGACACCACTTTCATCTTCTTACACTTAGGCCCAAGATTGTATGTAATCGTTTCAGTCTCTTTAGTTTATAATTAGTAGTTTATAATTACAAACATCATCATCTTCATCATTATGATTTAATTCAAATATTTTGTAACAACTTATAATTACCTATGTTCTTTTTATAACATCCAGGTTCTTAACGGTCAAAGGTAAAGGTCATTGTTATCTTTTTGTTTTTTTCTTCTTCTATTTATTTAGGATCGGAGCTATAATTAATAAATTATTCTTCCATATTATTTCCTCTGTTTCTATAAATAGTCATCTTTGAAGTCACCCACCAGCTGTATTATCTTTTACACGGTCTATTAATATCGTTATTTTGATTTTTGTCTCGTCTTGTTATCCTTGTTCGAATTTCTTTACAACATTTTCCTCATTCTTCTACATCACATACCCTTACCATAACTTGGGTCTGAAACCGTAATATACAGGAAAAGTTTTTAGCCACTGCGCAAAATTTTTTTTTGGTGGCTCAGTGTAAGTAATAGAACACAAGTCGACTTCAAGGTTAAGCAACGCTTGCCAAGGTTGGTCTGTGGATGGGTGACCATCTTAACATAACGAGTTTCCTCCGTGCCTCGGAAAGTGATGATGTGGCTGACGATGGAGCACGCTTAGAAGTAACCTTTTACCGATTGACTTAAAGACACTTAAGTTATTGCTTAAGGAAACACAGACTTCGGCAGTGCCACTTCTAAGCTGTTCGCACAATAAACGTGTTCCCAAAACGCTTTCTGCATATGGGTAGTATGTTCACCATCTACCGGTGGTGCGACGCCGTACGTTATATCTAATTAAGCATCAAGTTACAACTTTAAGTTATAAATAGCAGCTTCACCACAGCCAAACAAATGTGAAGGAACGACATCACCGGTGTCCTGTAGTTACTAAAATATGGCAGCAATCTATTCAAGGCTAGTGTCGCCGGTTTCGTTACCCAAAATGTATGGAATCACTGCTCAAACGCCTCCCGTTGTGAAGTTCGTGGAACAATAAATAACCTATGTAAGGTGAGGTTAACGAGGAGCCGGAATACAATAGTGACTAGTGTCAGGAAACTAACGTAGTTTTTGAATTTAGCTTTGATAAACTGATTTTCTAATGTTCTAACATACCCGTAAACTAGGCAGTGTATATTCAAATCAAATCTATTTATTTCACATGGGCCTACATGGACACTTATAAAACGAACTTTGTAATGTTTAAAGTATAATGACGGTACGATTGGTACAGTGGCTAAGCGATTCACGTGGTCTATGTCGTGGGTTCAATTACGCACGGAATAAATATTTTCATGACGTGTATTTAGTTGTTTCACGTACAAGCTACGCTATAGGAGAATTGGAGTGGGGATAGATTTTGCCTCCCACAAGTTTTTTTTTTTTCTGGTAAATCATCAGAATGACTTCCCCCGCTCTTGGGTGGAGCGGGAGGGCGTGTCAGACTCTTACTGACTAAACCCCTACCCCGTTCCTTCGTTGCCTTCGTTCTGGGGGGGACTCGGTGTCAAACTTTAGGAATACCACGTGTTCCCCCCAGAGGCTTCGGCCCTGCCGGGCCCCTACAGTTTGCTGACATCTCCTTGAGGCGCGCGTGGAACAGAACGCGCCTCCCACAAGTTGGACCGACGACCTGGCGAGGGTCGCGTAAATCCGATGGATGCGAGACGCACAGGACCGGTCGCTGTGGCGACGCTTGGGGGAGGCCTATGTCCAGCAGTAGACGTTTTTCGGCTGAGATGATGACCATTTTTCTTAAAATATTTAATATTAGCCCACTATCGTCCTTAACAGTCCACTATATAGGCCGCTCCAAATGCACGCGAGTCATCTCGATTATCCACTACTCTCATCTAACTCTCATCTATCTTACGAAGTGAAGATCGGACACCTATCCCATTTTAATCTACCACATACCCGCGAAACAAGACACAATAGTAAAACAATAACAGCGCGGTCTCATAAGACCGGTTGGGGATTCAAACATTAAAATGATCAAGACTTGTTGTGTACAAATAATTATTAGTAATTTTCCCATGAAGATTCAATCTCCTCTTATCGCTAGTATCTCATGCCTCAGATCTTGTGAGAGTGATGGCCCGTCAAAGCGGCTCGGTCAGACGGACGGTCGTGTTGTCAGATAGATTGCCTTCATTGCTTCATGGCACACTGCCTATGTGGTTACGTGTATACTAATTTATCCTTCTCAGCTAACCTAACCCTGGAAGTTGAAAAGGTTTACTAATCTAGTATAGGGATAAAAAATAGTAATTAATCAATCCTTCGCTTGTTTTTTTTACACGAACGTACATTGTATTTAATTTTGACAGGTTTTCAGGCAACTTCAAATACCCACTTAAAAATGGATAAAAGCAGTAACTGTAGTGTCATAATGTTGACAACACGCGTCCGCCTGATTACTCGCACAAGCTCTTCACTCTGATCAGGGCCGTACCCTTGTGAGAGCGATGGCTCGTCAGTGCCGCTCGGACTGACAACCAGTCGTGTAGTCAGATGGATCGCCGCCATTACTGCCTGGTATACCGCCTACATGGTTGCATGCTCACTTATTTATCCTTCGCAATAATTAGTCTTTGGCTAAAACGATCTTAAACTCATCATCATCATCATCATCTCAGCCGAAAGACGTCCACTGCTGGACATAGGCCCCCCCCTAGCGCGCGTTAGTTATTTAAGTAACTAACAGCTTCCGTATAAAATCTAAACTTGATACAAAACCAAACTTCACTCAACATACAAAACCACAAACCACGTTATTACTCGTATTATCTTATTCCGTCTACAAACCAAATGTGGAAACTGAGACAACACATGTCTTTAATAAATAAAGCGTTACAGCCACATAAAAGCGAACTACGTTAAGCGAAGCCAACCTCGGCTTTCCTTATAGCAGCATTTTCATAAAAAATGTAAGCAGCGCTGTACTGGCAGCGATTTTTCCGCTTTAAGCTGTCATTCGTCACGCGTCACCGGCGTATGAAGTCGGCGGTGAAATAAACACAACTAGTATTTGTCAAAGACTCGCTGGACGCATGAATAAGCCAAATGAAATAGTAAGGATGGAATGTAATGGACCTGGTTTAAGGGCTACGGTGACAGAGGAGTCTGAGCATGGAAAAGGATTTGGGAAAATTATGCAACGAAAATATGAGTATTAAGTTGTATATTCTTCTAAACTTTGAATTTGTTTTAGTGTGTAGTAGTAATTTTTATGCACCACAAGTAGTGCACACATGGACCTTCATAATATATATGTCAGACTAGTTTTTAAAAATAAGTTATGTATGAAATATTCTAATATCGACTTTAATCAAATAAATTCTGCACCAATATAAATGCCATGTACCATCCTCCATAACGTAAAAACTTTTCTTTGTTCAGAGAAAATTTATTAGATGATCTTGATAAAAATAAAATTGTTCGAAATAGAATCAATTTTAAAAGTATCCTCCCTATCACAGTAAATCAAGTGTACACGGTCTGGTGGTCTATCTAACGTGTTCCTTTTGCGTTCATAAAAAGTGCCTTTTATCAAACGGCCGGAGCCCACCCTTTCCCTGTCACCAAATTACCAGCCATTCGCTCCTCATACCACGGCTAAAGGCCGCTAGATACGATAGTTTGGATTTGTCGCCCCTAACAAAGTGCTTGTACTCCAAAACGTTCTAGTTTTACGACGCGGTTTGCTCTGTTATTGCATCTTGATAGCTACTAAATTTGGAGCCTCCGTTTTTAGATCGCGTTCGATAACCATCAATTGTCTATTACATAATAACATATAGATAAAATCGCCCGACATATTTTATCACGCATCGATGATTTTATTTGAATTATCATAAAAACCTTGAAATAAATTTTGGGTTGATAACAAACTTGACACAATTATTTTTGTAGCTTCCAATTTGCTGCTATATGAGTCTTGATACCGCATGGCTTAATGAGGGTAACATGACAAGAGCAGATCATAAGATAGATAGGGGACCACACTGACCCAATTACACTATGCACCCGGATCACTCATCACAAAGTGGCCTATTACTGGAGGTTATATCAGAATAGCTCGGACGACGAACAATTAGTGGAGTGAATGGGTTCCTGCTGTTAAGCTCGCACAGAATATTCCAAATGCCTGACAAAGACGGTTAATATCTTTGTCAACTATAAAGCTTTTAATTATTATTTAACCCAAAAACAATGACTATAAGCCTTTGTGAGAGCAATCGTTAAGCCAAATCCATCAAAGTTCGTCTGATGAAAAATAAAAAATATCAAATGTATTTCAAGCATTATTCCGTATTTTCTCGTAAGACGCTTTGTGATCAGTCTACCGTGAATGAACAACATTTAATATAAGGGCTCCGATTTTAAGACAAAACATTTTTGGGAAGAGCGGAAATATCGCAGCACCCGTCAAAAATCGACAATTTATTTTGGTGCTAAGAGCTGACTGCTCTACACTTAACGTAATTTTTCTGAAATAAAAAGTATAATTTTCTAGCAAAATGTTCACACCTTCGGTTCCCCTCTTGTTTTTTCAAGCAAATGGTCCAGAACAATGCGGGGTCGCATTTCGTGGCCATCTTTTAAAACTTAATCGCTTGTCTCAGCCGTCCGCGTCGGGATGCGACGTTCATCGTTTTCCGATATTCCGATTCGGTACACTTCGGGCGACTCCGGCTATCCTCGTATCGAGTTCGTAAAACTTCGCAGATGTACACCGTATTTCGGAAACTTTGAAATCTTACGAATATTCTGAATTAATTTTCTCAGTTCCCATCTCGCAAAGTGCTAAGACCTTTGGCAAATTAATTAAAAATATTTCAAGCTTATTAAACTAAATTAAGTACGGGGAATAATTTTGTACAAGTTGAGGAGTAGATCGGTGAGCTTTATGTAAATTTCGTAACATTTTACATTAAAGTCACCGGGAAGTATTATTACAAAACAATTACTTTGAAGTATTATCATAACAGAGGCTGTTTTGAAGAGTGATTAAGGGGTATTATTCTCTCGTAGCAGGTATTTATGAAAGCTATTTCAAGGTTAACAACAACTACAAAAGTGTTTCTCTTGTTTACGAAATTCGTATACTCAGGAGTATTTAATTAGTTAAAAGTTGTTTGTAATTTGTAGTACGCTTAACGATAGTTGACAGTCTGGTCTCGCTCATACTCTTTTGAATTTTCGAGAGAATTAACTGTATAATATATTCTCTATTATACAAATAAACATAAAATAACTTAAAAAGAATAACTATCTGTACAAAGCCTAAAAAAATAGTATAGTAAGTACCATTTTCCTTAATATTATGACCTTGAAGAAGGTGCTAATTTCCATGGGCTGAAAAAGCGGTTAATATATGCATATAAATAATCAAACATTTCCGAAACACTCTTTATCATCATTATATCGTGTAAATGACAAGAACTATCTAAAAATCGATATTTATTTTGTTGTACAATAATTGAGCATATTATAACGGAAATAGCATCAATCTCTCTGTCTTCTCTGTTAAGGAGAGATGGTGTACATACTTCTCGGAGCTGTCTAATAAACAGCATCCCCACAACCTTCCTCCCGAACCGCCTCCTAACCTTGAACTTATTTCCTCTATTTCTCCCGACGAAACCCGCCACATGAAGAACAGGAAGTCAATCGGGCCTGACAATGTGCCAATTGAAGTGTGGATGGCGATGGGCTCACATGGTGTGGATCTTTTGACGGAATTTTTTTAACCGCATCCTGACCACCAAGGAAATGCCAAACCAGTGGTGATTAAGCCTGATTATTCCTGTTTACAAACGCAAAGGTAGCGTACAAGATTGCAATAACTACCTCGGTATCAAGATCATGTGCCACACTATGAAGTTCTTCGAGCGCATCATTGACACAAGGCTCCGTAGTGAGTGCACTCTCTCTGCATGTCAATATGGCTTCCGGGCGGGTAACAGCACCATGGCCGCAATGTTTGCCTTACGGACTCTGACTAAGGCTTACAGAGAGAGAAGGAGAGCTCTGCATATGGCCTTGGAGCTTCGCGTCACAGAGATGAAAATGATGACGTAGATGAGCGGCGTAACGCGATTCGATCGCATACGCAACTCATTCATCCGAGGTAGTCTTGGTATCCGTGACGTGGGGGAAAAACTGCAAAAGTGTCGTCTGCGATGGTATGGCCACGTCATGTACCGTCCTATGGAGTATGTTGGTCGGAGATGTATGTCCTAATATGTAATTTGGCTGTCCTTGAAGCTAGGTCCCGTGGGCGCCCTCGCAAGCGCTGGCTGGACGTCGTCTAGTCCGACATGAGAGCCAATGGCCTGACTGAAAAGGATGTCGAAGATTGGGCAAAGTGGAAGAAGCTAAGCCGAAATGCGTACCCGTAACAAATAACCGTGATTAATGCCAGGTGGAAGAAGCATCAAATTACCAGTATCGTACCGTATTGACTTTGTGCTTATTAATATGTATGTACATCTATTGCTATTTTAGCGTGGATGCAACCGGCGCTGTTTTATAAAGATACTCGTAACTTAATAATCGATGTTAGTTTTGAAACTATTGACCGTAAAACGACAATAAATTAGACCGAGGCACACGTGGGCAACGACGCTTTAGTTGTGCGTAGAAACGGGTCTAACGCTCTACAAGTCTGGTGGCCATATAAAATGTATGGAAACCGACACACCCAAATCGGCTTACTTTGCCCACGTAGACCCGATGTAGAACAACCTGAATCATTTTATATATACGACATACCCTATTCCACATTCACAGCTTCCACGAACACCAAAGAAACAGCAAAGTCACACAAGACGCCCCCTCAAACTCAAATCCATTCTACTTCAAAGTTTCGTCACATCGGAGCGAAAAGCCTTACTACTTAAGACTCCATATCATTATTCTCATCTAAACCTTCTAGTTTCAAAGAGCTTAGTTATAAATCCGAAAGTTTCCGAACAATTCCGAATAATTCCGAATATGGCGGCTTGCTTAATCGCATCTCACACAATTAAGCTGACAATAGACTGCCTTGATTAAAAGGAGATGGATTAAAATGGCTCGAAGTCGTTTGATTTCCAGATTATGTAGATGAGTGTCGTTTGTTTGTCTGTCCTCACAATAGATGAATGCTCATTGTCCGGAGTCACCAAGTGTACAACAATGGATTGACAGTGGATCATCTTTTATTCATCCTGCTTTGAGGCGGTTTCACTGATTTTTCGGATCGTTGCGACTTTGTTTGATTTAAGGCTTGTTCAAAAAATTAGGTGAGAGTCTCGTTGCGAATTTTGTATTCGGTTCTTTTGGAAGCTGTAATTGGGTACTAGACGCTTTTTCAATTTTTGGTAAGGACCTCGATATTTAGGTCAAAACAACAATTTGTGAGAAAATTTTATTAGTGTGTGAAGTTATTGAGTCTAATTCGAAATCTTCCGAGTTTATACAGAAAAGCGTACTAAGGATTCTTAGATAATTGATTCCAATAGATTATAAGTTTTTCAAGAAAATTAATAGGGTCACAAGTACGAGTATATTGACATTAATCAAAAATTAATCATTTATTCTCACACGACAGAGGTGTATTTAGTTAAGTTTTATATTCTTAGATACTTGTAAAATAAAACTTGTGTTATTAAGGCTTCAGGATACTCAAAAATTTCGAATTATAGTATTTAATTTATAATTTCATTTTGAATTGCTTTTAAATCGTTTGTATAAGTTTGCGTGCCTATTTTTATTTCGTTTGTACTTGTATTATGTAACCTACATTAATAAAAAACGTAGCAAATAAATGATTTCATTTAATTATTTTACTTTGCATTAAATCGTCTTTGTGTTATTGAGTCCTTAATTTCAAATCTAAGGGCCCTTGTCCACGGCGATTTTTTGAAGCGCAGCTGACGCGCTTTTCGTTAACGCGTGTCAGCAGCGGTACTCACGAGCTACAGTAGCATTTGAAACACGCGTCGGCAGCGCTACTGCATCGCGACTGTAGCGCGGCTGCCGCGCGACAGTGTTGGACGATAGCGGGGAGAGGACAGAGGGAGGGTGGCACGTAAATGAAAAACATAAGCAGTCTACACACGATCGCGGCTGTAGCGCTGTTAAAGCGCGCGCGGCAGCTGCTCTACTGCATCGCTTCTTCACATGACGCTCGTTCTTGATGCACATCTCCCCAGTAGCTCGTCTGCGCTGTGCTCACTATCTACTCTCTCACACGATATTGCACCCGTTCGATTACCGATCGATGCACGGCATGCTCTTATATGAGTACACGTTTGAATTTCGGCAACGAAATTTACCTACATACGTTATTTCACTTGTAGATTTTTAGCCAGTTTTCTGTTTTTAGGTCCCTTCATAATGACACATTCAAATTGTGACAATAATTTAGCTTTAATTGTTAAAATATTTATAACCAACATTCATGTCATAACAAAGTCGTTTGTTGTAATTGAACTAATTTCTCAAGTCATTAATTTTCTAAGTGTTTCGATAGTCGTTAATCTTGTGTTATAATGACGTAAGCAATTAGCAAGTATTCCGAATAATTAACGGTAACAGATTCTGTTTACTTCAAATTATTTCTTTTACCTACCTATCATCATCGTCATCTTCTCAATCGAAAAACATCCACTGTCCACATATGCCTCCCCCAAGCGTTGCCACAACGACCTATACCTTTTTTACCTATACTTTTAAAATACGTAACCTAAAAATACTTTTGATTTAAGTCTAATATTTTAGCGACAGGGACCTATTATCTGTGAAATAACATTGACGTTTGGCAATTTTTGTGATGTCACAAATTTATTATTATGTTATATATACTTGACGTTCGAAATATCTTTTCTTAATGGAATATTAGAGTAGATGTCTACCTCCTACTCTAATATTATTTATTCTTGATAAGTAGATAATATAATTATATTCTTATGTAGATGTTTACTTACATTTGGTCCAACAATAAAGAGCCTATTACACTATCTACTCGATACGTCGACTCGTTACGTCGACTCCTTGAGTCTATCGAGTAGTAAGACCGTCTTACCCTTATTACACTACATGATACTCGTTTTTACGAACGGTCTTAGTCTACACTAAGACCGTTCGTAAAAACGAGTGATGTAAAAGGCCTTTAAGAAAGCTGATCTGAGAGAGCAGATGCTCTATTATAAAACGAACACTTATCTGTTTGTTTTAGTTAATTGCCCACAAAAAACATCTACTAATTGGCAAGGAAATGGTAGTATCTAACTATGTACGTATTTAACTACAACCGGAGATGATAAGTCCAAGCTAAAAACGCTTAGCCGACAGGATTCCGACCCCAACTACCAGCCATGGTACACATCATGTTTTTGCGAACGTAAGACGTAATAATTGTCCGAACCAAGCCTAAGTCGTCAACAGCGCGTAGTGATACACTCGCTAAGATATGCCAAAAACCGTAGGGACCCAGTGGGGCCGATGCCACCTAAGACCGCGAGAATTTCTGAAAGCAATTGAAAGACATAGATGTAGTTTTAGTCAGTATAAGTCTGTCTAGCCCTCCCACTCCACTCGGAGTAGAAAAAGTTATTGGATGATTTCTCACCATAAAAAAAACGATGATAAATCCAAGCCAAAAATAAAACAAAACATTATTTAAAGCTTTCTTCTCGTAAGCTGATGAGTCGAAAGAATTAGCTAACAAGCTTATACTAAAAGCATTGGCAACACTTGGAAGTTGTTCCAACACTCTCGACATGTTCCTTGTTCCACTAACTTGATTTGCTTGAGCTCGCTATTAAATCTGCCATGTAGTACTCGCTAGTCCTGCACTGTGCCGGATTAGGTTTACTCCGACAACTACAACTTACAATAGCGGCTTAGACTAGGATCTACTAAAACATATTTGTTATGTAACTAGTTTATTATTAGATTTGCTAAATTATAATAATGACTACAATCTGTAGACTAGGTTTAACGAAATGTATCAGTCTCTTACGTAAATCGACGTTTTCTGTGGTTGCTATATTATTTTGAGCTTTTTCTTCTCTATTTGTTTATTCTATAAGCTTTGATCCGTACGCAAAATAGGCGCTTTAGTCATGTAGTTTTACTATACTATTAGCCTTGATGGTTATTGATGAATATAATGTTATTGATATTATGTTACTTTACCAGGGGTTATATCTAGGTATTTTATTTAGCACATAAACAATACATGCATATTCTTATAATTCGAAGTGATTGTAACATTATTAGGTTAAGACCTTATACTTAATCAATACTGTATCAGTAATTAATAATGATTTGAATACAGGTTCCTTGAACATTTAATTTGCCAAAGAATAAAATGCATGCCTTCATTGACAGAAGAGAAATTAAAAAAAAGTATGTAAATCAATTAGGCTAGCTACTATAATAACTATCCATTTAAACCTTTAAACAACCATTTCAAATTACAGATAGATTGTGAGACACATAGATTTGTGCCAACTAAAAATCGCCCAGCCAGAACAAAGATATACGAGAACTAAAAGAGACCCAAAACTCCGCAAAGTATCCGTGATAAGATAAATATCCGGAAACTTAAATAACAGACATTTCTTGTTTTTAGTTCTTTTGTTTGCTCCCTGGCCTTACAGTATTATTATAGATCGGTGTATCGTGACGTCAGAGCTGATGACGTAGGTTTTAATAGTCACCGAATTAGACCGGCAATCGATGCCTACTGCTCATCTCACTGATTAAATATTTAGAAACACTATTTTGGACACTAACGCTAGCGGTAAACCTGTTCTTTAGCACCCGTTTTCAACAACCTACCGCAGTTCATAGATAGATGGCTATCCCCGATAAACAGTAAGATTCTATCTATATATCTACAACTTTCGTAGGAAATGCTATACGTCAGTATGTTAGGAAATAGGAAAGCAAGTAAGGGCAAAAGGATAGATTTGTTTATCTTTAGTAGCTGCAACTGTAGATAGATAGCTTATTGAAAACGGGCCTAGGTAAATTTACCGATCAGTAAGTGGGACGTAATAAACATTCTCGTATAAAACAAATTCAAGTTTAATACGGCAGTTAACTTTCAACTAAGAAAGAATCTAAACATAAAAATCTAAACTAATATAAAAATCTAAACCATGAATTTTTCATTTAAGCAGAATAGAGTGTATATAGAGTGTATCAGCCTTATAATGTTCCCATTGCTGGGACTCAGAATTGGTCATAATCCACTACGTGGGCCTAGTGCAGATTGGTGAATGACGCACGTCTTCAAATTTCTGGTTCTAGGAAAAGCTGGTCTCCTCACAAATTTTCCCTTCCCCAATTAGTTTATTTGATCGACCTAAAAAACTATTTTCCTTAAAGCAAATTGGTCATCATTCGCACGGATATTATAATACCTACAACACATCCTTTTATATAGGGAAGATTATATCGATTTTATGATTAAAGAATACCAATACACGGTTCCTGTTATAAAATCATCCTATTCCCCTCTCAGCTAAACGATACATCGAATATTCAGAAAACTTAATCAAGAAACAAACATAATCAAAGGCAGCTGTTTCAGCGCATCAAGCGATCCAGCGCATCAAGCGATTCAGCGCTGAATATTATCATTTTATCGTGCGATCGACTTGATAGCGGATTACTTTCTCATTATTGTCATTCCGGGTAATATGGCGGGCGAAGAAAAGCGGAGATAGGTTTCTTTTTTTATTTGGAATATTCTAGATTAAAAAAAAAACGTTTTGCTTTGAGATAAAATGCCTAAGGCAAAAAGAATGTCTTTATCTTTGTACTAGGTATTTATATTAGTTAATTTGGATAGAGTCAAAACGTTAATATATTATTTTACTTCATTTGTATAGATTACTTAGGACGTTAATAAAATATTTTTTCTTTTAGAGTTCATTTAACGCAAGGGCTAAGTAACCCTTAGTTAGTTTGTTCCTGAGCTAAAGGTACAAACAAATGAAATAATTTACAAAATTTTGGTATTCTTGCTAATAATATTAGATTAAGGGCTTTGCTGACATAGAAATTGCTGACAGTTTTTCTAGTATCACGTTTTAACCAACTAAAAAGACAAGAATATAAACAAAGCCCCGATCAGGTGATAATCCCGATTCGATCCAAAGTAAATCCTGATTAAATCCAAGTAGAACGAAATGTCCAACTTAGAAGCCGTAGACTTTGTCATCAAAAAGTTTTTGATGAGGCTTCGTTCGGATTAAAATATTTCCCCGTCGGTTCATTAACCCTGCAAGTGAGGTTGTTACGAGAACTAATAAAGAGAGTCTTATATTAATTTCCGTCGACAGCCGGTCTCCGAGATTATCAAACAAAAGTAGATGTATTACACAAAGGGATTTAGCAGCCATCCTCCGTTTTAATGAAGCTTAGAAACCAAAAAACGACAGATTATGAGAGCGAAGCGTTTGAACATAACAGACACTCGTTAAGTTTTTTTTGTTGGAGGAAATTGAGGATTTGAGCAGTGAGAGGGCTGTTAACATTGACGATCGTATAGACTCGTTTTATACAGTACTCTCGGAGTAATTGATTCAGCATTCATGTATTTAAATTATATGGAAATCTATGTATAGTCGTAAATTGACGTGAGTTTGAAGACGTTAAGGGTAGATTTTCAAGACAGAAAATTGCGAAATAAGTACCTACATGGGATTTTTCCTTCGCAATGTTTTACGTTGTTCATGAAAGAAGACATGAGAAATTGTGAGATACTTGTTATAAATGTTGGGCTCTGGCACGTTAGGTTTATGCAAAGTGTATGTAAATAGTCGTACTATTTATAGTAGTGATTTAGTGGAAGGTTTATGTTCAAGTGGTCCTTTATAGGGTGATGTTCATGATGTTAAATTGCGACACAGTATCAAGTAGGTAAATAGTACATCAATTTATTTACATGCCAACAATTTTTTTTCGTAGTTGTTTTTTTTATAAGTTAGCTAGCACGTTGCTAGTAACTTCATCCGCGTGATTGTTTTCATAAAAACTTTAACACATCTTAAGCCGTATTTTGAGGACAGTTAAGAAAAACTAATAATACCAGTCTTTATTATTCATTTTGATTAGAATTCGTGCCAAGACTCAAGTGTATTAATCTAAGAAATAAAATTAACTTTCTTTTCAATTTCTTTATTACAGTGCAATGCAATAGAAAATCTAATTCCATTTACACACCAATATTCAGACAGCAACTTCGTGTAGGCATACGTGTCGGCCATACACATAGTTATATGATCCTTGTGGGAATCAAATCGCGAACTGTGGCGAAGCCAATCACTCAGCCCAATCAGGACACCAACTGGAGTAGTCTAAATATTGATATTAACTGTATATTGAAGGGAAAAGGTGAGTGACCTGATGACCTCTGCGTTATTTTAAGGGGAAAACAGACTTCATAATTTTGGTATGTGCTTTCTGTTGAGCCTATTATAGTCTGTTTTATAAACCCTGAGACTAAAATGACATTTCAACACAAAAGAACTGGCGTCATTCCTATAGTAAATTTTAAGTTACTTGTGTCAGTTTAGTCTCCGGGTCCGAGAACAGACAATAGGTGAGATATTGGCCTTTGATAAATGACAAAAACCGGCCAAGAGCGTGTCGGGCCACGCCCAGTGTAGGGTTCCGTAGTTTCCCGTCCGTCAAACTAAGTGTCCCCAACTTTTCAAAAACTGTTCGTCCCATCAAGTTCAAAATAATTTTCCTAGAAAGTCTTTATAAAGCTCTACTTTCTAGATTTTTTTCATATTTTCTAAACTTATGGTTCAAAAGTTAGAGGGGGGGGGGACACATTGTTTTTTCCTTTGAGAGCGATTATTTCCGAAATTATTGATATTATCAAAAAATGATATAAGTAAACCCCTATTCATTTTTGAATACCTATCCAAAAATACACCACACGTTAGGGTTAAAATAAAAAAAAAATCGCTTTTTACTTTACATGTAGGGCGGCAACCCTAATAAAACATTTTTTTCCAATTTTTATTTTTGAACTTTGTTGACGTAATGACATACATATTGGTACCAAATTTCAGCTTTCTAGAGCTAACGGTCACAGAGATTAAGTAAGGACGGACGGACAGACATGGCGGAACTATAAGGGTTCCGTTTTTGCCAATTGGCTACGGAACCCTAAAAAGGCTTTGTAATGTTTTTTTAATCATTGGATGGAAAAAAAAGGCTTTGTGGCTTACGATCATTGTGTTGTTAATGAGTCGTTGTGGTAGAATTCAAGCTTTTTTAGATGTATCCTGAATCTACAGTGATTTCGACTAATATGCAATGGAACCTATAGGCAAAAATAAGTTAAAAGTCATTAATTGGATTAATAGTACACACCTTCACCCCTAGGGGTGAAAGTAACTTATTTTGTCTCAAAAAGTAGGTCGCCAATAGTTTGAGGGACTAAATAAGTCTTTAGCTAGGCCGAGGTAAATACTGCTTTTCATAACAAAATTATTTGTAAAATTAAAGTAAAAAACTTGTTTAGAAAGAGGGATGATTCAATAGAAATGTGAAGATAGTACTTTAGGTACTAGTTTATTTTAATAAATGTCGATTTGTTATCTGTCAATTGAAAGCGATTCTCCCTAGGGATGAAAAGTTTTTATATTACTTTCAACCCGCTCCTCAGGCAACTTCAGACCTGTTAAATTTCAGAATATGAGTACTGAAAACAACACAATTATGTTCTTTTCCTTTTCCCAGCCACCATCGAAAGGAACCACATATAAAACCATAAGTGCCGATGTCATTACATCAAGTTCAATTTATCTGATGATAACAAATTTTTTTATCCCATTCTACAACGTTTTATGGCAGCCATCGATGTTATCAAAAGGGGTTTTGTGGGAGATTGCAGGAAAGTACACTGCATGAGATAAAGGGTATTGATGCGATATTGAGCATCGGCGGTTTGAAGATACTTCAAACATTTTATGGATATGACGGGGAAAGTCGAGCGTGCATGGAAAGAATTACTTATTATATCGTTTTACAGGATCAGAACGGAGCAAAATGATTGTAGGTACACTCGTTTGTGGATTATGTAGATACAAACTTTATAGTTATCGATTTACTCGATTTAAATGTGTAGTGAAAGCCAGAAGTCGTGACGTACCAGCTAAATTATTTCTTAATTTATTAAACTGATACTTATAAAGAAATATAAGCACATTCGGACTAAGTTTCCCCGTTAGTAATACCCAATACTGTCTAGTGAACCGATAAAGATTAGTTTCAAAAATAGGTCAGCAAAAATAATATGGCTTCCCTTTAGATTTTATATGAAGCCAACTCGGTTACCGACCACTGCCTTCACACATTTGATATTGGCTAGAGCAATGCGAGAAATATTATGGCCATAAGATTGGCCAGTCAGCACGCCTGTAAGTGGACCTCACACACATCCGTATCGTCACTCCTGAAGACTCTGTTAATGCACTCTTTGACAAGCACTTACTTATTTTCTTTGAAAGATATAAGATATATCGAGAGCCAAGTACTTCTCAAAGGAAACATTAAACTATTCAACGTTCCTGCGCCATTACACACACATTTTCTCGTTCGTTCATTTATCTACTTTGATCTTTTGGTTTCTATACGAAGAGGAATCGTTTGAGTAACTGGTCAATGTTTAGTTTTTTTAGATTTTTTGAGGTATGAACGTAACGATTTGGTCGATAGGGCGATGATTTTGAATGTTTTAATAAATGAAAAACAAATCAGTTTTTTCTTTATTAAAACTAGTAACACGTGAAACTCTAGAAAATGCCAATGATTCCGGTTATCAAAAAGTCTGAAATGTATGGAATTTATTGACCTATATTGCTGGAATGTCACGTGGCGTTCCGATTTCATTTTGACTTTTTGATTATATTGCCGATACAATACCACTTTTTCAGTCTTCTGACCGTTTATGAGTACTAACAATGACATTATTCTAGGTGAAAGCTTAACGAATAGTACTAAGTGGGTTATATAAATTCAATAAATTAGTTGGCATCGATTAAATGTTACTGTCGATACGGACGGTATCAGTTTATATAAAGTAGGTCAAGGAGATTAGTTCTCAAGATTAATTTTATTTAGTTCAGGTGTTTGAAACCTTTTGTGTTTTATTTTTTAAAACGTTTAATATTGGCAAGAATGGGGCAACACTTTTTTAGCTACGTTTAAATTAGCATTAGTATTATCGGCCTTGTACTGTTCTCACTGTTGGGACCCAGGCCTCCACCACGCGGGCCCAGTGCGGATTGGTGGATGTCACATGTCTTCGAATTTTGGGGTACTTACTATATTTAAATATAATTACAAACAGACAACAGATATCAAGTCTTATTAACTCTAACTCCAGGATCTCAATATCTAATTTTTTTTAGAAAGCTAAAATTCTCATCATTTGCTCACGCTCATTATATTTAAAACTCAAATACTGTAATGTGTTTTCTTGCTAAAATAAAATATTTTACAAAATTAACAGCTTCAGTAGTTTTACGTTTCAAAATCAATATTTTCGTTTATATAACAAAAATAAACGAAAGAAAATCACAGCGCGAATATTCTAACATTTCTTTTCTAAAGGTAACTATTGTGAGGGCACTCGAATCTTTCCGATATACCCCATTATATGCTACCGTTAGATGTCTGTAACAGGCAATTTGGAGATTGCTTACTTTGATAACCGATACCGAATGAGGTTAAATGGCTATTTCAATTTCTAAGAGCCGAGCAATCAAATAAGTCTGTATTACAGACTTCATGCTGGGTTACTGTCAAATTAAATTACTGTAGTTTGCCTTTTTTGCTTTTTTATTATAGATAACAAGGTTATTCGTAGAATTACGAACCTTCGCTGGACCCACGCGGCGAATATTTTCTTCATAAAAAAATCCTCACATTAAAAATTACTCCTATAACGTGGATGTACGAGTAACCATGTAAACTTACGAGTATATGTATAATGCTTCCAAAAATATTTGTATAGCGTACAGATAGCTGGGATAGCGGGATCAGCTATCTGTACGCTATACAAATATTTTTCCCGTGCGGGAATCGAACACGCGACATGTAACACAGCAGTTAATCGCGAAACCGCTACGCTAACATAGCTAATCATGTCCAATCCGTCTCCTAGAGAAAAGGCCTGAGTCCCCACAGTAAGAACATTATCAGGAAAGTTTCTTGGGGTTTACGTAAATGTACACTGGTACATTTTGTACAAATAAAATAAAGACGGGTTCTAGCTAAATGTTCAGTTTATTAACCGCTAAGTAATTAGATGGGAATGATTTTTATCAAACATCTAAACACACTGACTTACACATCTACAATATTAGGTATTTTTGTACAGTATATATGTATGTGGATTTAATTCGACAAGGCAATAAGATGCCTGCTAAACATTCAAAGATTCATAGCTTTTTATTTCAAATAAATCAGGATATTTCAAAATGTATGTACAGCTCAAATCTTGCAACTCAATTTTGAAGCAGGTATCTTTAACCACGCGTTTAACTAAAAGCTTGTTTTTAAACAAGTTTTTTATTTACAATGCATTAAATCTCTATTTAATGATGTTTGATTTACTGAAATCGAAATAAAACCAAATCCACAATATTGCTCCCCTTCCTAGAAAGCCAGTCATAATAATATGAAAACGATTCAGTACAGTAATAAAATAATAACATTGAATGTATATTCAGGAGGTTGTAACAATAATGTTTAATAGTAACTGAGCAAACACAATATAATGTACGACCATCTAAAAACAATATACTAAGCTGAATCGGTCGAGATAAATCATATTATTTTATCATTTACTTTATTGTAAGTCTCTGTGATATTAAGAGAGGATCACATGTGGCTGGAACACAGACAGCTAGACGTATAATAATAATTATATTTTATCTATCAGCTTTGTAGTCAGTAATGAGGCTTGTGAAGAGGCTGAATAGTAATTCTTATTTGGTTGAGACCAATATGTAAAGCCTTGCGACTATGCGTAGGATACATCATCTCACACTATTCTTCTATTCTAACAATTTTGAGTAGTAAACTAAAGGGTAAAGTCATATATTAAAGGGGAAAGGTTTCATTTTTGTTCGTTTGATTATATGTTATGATTTAACTCAAAAACTTCTTGCCCAATTTTAAAAATTCGTTCACCAATAGAAAGCTACATCTTCATTAATTGAATTAATTAGTTATCTCAATCTTGGAAAAATATAAACCAAGGTATCAAAATGTAACATGTCTTTGGCAGATCTATACTAATATAACAAAGAGGTAAAGTTTGTTTTTTTGTTTGTAGGGGGTAATCTCTGTAGATCCTGTTCAGACAACTAAAATTTAGGTATTGATAGAAAGCTGTTTTTTTCCTGAGTGCTATATTTATATATTTTGTGCGATATATTTTATGCGACCCACTTACGATATTATTATTTTTTCTGAATTTACTTGGTTATCCGACTTCCACGCGGGCGAAGCCGCGGGCAAAAGCTAGTTATTTATATGGCAGAATAACGTTTGCTGAATCAGCTAGTCTCGAAGAAGCTCTAGTTAAAATTTATCAAAGGACCTCTCTATAAAAAAATAACTTTGCATATAATTTTCTAAAGATGCGCAAAATCTACATACACAATTTCATACTAAGCTACTATAAAAATATGCATAGAATATTAACATATCCGCATATCACGTTAATATTGCCATCGAAAGTAGCGCTGTGCAGTAACCACATTAACCACTATGGTGGTTTATTAAATGTTGGAGCACTTTAATAAAACCAGGCGCAATGGAAACTGTGCGGCAAGCCGCGACGGCCGCTAAGCTTGTATTATACCGGGAATTATTAATTTTAAAGCTTAGTACTGACATTTAAATATTTTTCTATGACATCATTGATGATGTAGTAATATTCAAAAGTTAGCGTTATTTCAATAAGTCAGGTTTTTTTTAAAATAATATAAACAAGTGCTTGACTGCGATTTCACCTAATGAAAATCAGTTTTGGACTTTAAAAGATACTGTGACCCTAAGTTTGTTTCGGTGCTTCTTCTCAGGGAAGGCAGCTAGGAAACACCGGTCTCATCTAGGGTAAACTAACGAAAAACAAAATCACGTGTAAAATAAAAAAAGTTTTGTAAAAACCGATTTGAAAAATAAATGTCATTTATCATTAAAATGATGCAGTCGTTGATGGTTAGGTGCACTAGTCTATGAGGAGCCTATTCACTCTAGCATTGAAGACACCCAAATGCTTCTAAAAATATCTTATTTAAGATTCTGCTTTTGCTAACGGGCTACGTTAAATTCAAAAATTATCCCACAAGACAGGTACGGATAGCATCATCAACTGGCTACCCGCTTTTTAGAAGTATATATATTTGAGCAGTGGTGGGTGTTAATTGCCTTGACTTACGAGTTGTAGGTCGCGGGTTCAAATCTAGCCAGGCGCATTACTTTGTGTAATTTATTTAATCATCACTGCTCTCAAAACGGTGAAGGAAAACATCGTGAGGAAACCGGCATGTCCTAGAACTAAAAATTTAAAGATATGTGGCATCCACCAATCGGCACTGGGCCCGCGTGGTGGATTACAGCCCATTCCCTCTCCTAGAGAGAAGGCCCGAGTCCCAGAACATTACAAGGCCGATAATGCTAATGCTAATAAATATATTTGAGAGGTAAACCTAATTGACGTTGGTGTCTGTACAATCGGGATCGTCCTGTACCCTCATAAAGGTCATGCTCTACCCGTGTTCAAATCCATTCAGACATTGAGACGTGATTAATTAACATACCTACCTCCGAATTCTGCACAAACAGAATATTATTGTTGTTTGATTGGCCTGTTGGGTATAGTGGTTAGTTAGTGGCTCCGGTTGCTATGCTGGAGGTCGTGGATTCGATTCCCAAGACCAAAGTCTCTAGGAAACACGTAAGGTAAGCCCGTGTCCCCCAGATCGAAGGCAATGAAGGGACGGGGTGGGGTTTAGTCAGTGAAACTCTGACACGCCCTCCAGCTCCGCCCAAGAGCGGGAGAAGTCATTCTGATGATTACCCTTGCTAAAAAAGCCAAGACAAATGGTTTGTGTGATGAGCGCGATCATTTGTTCGGCAAATTGTGCAATTGACTAACATTTTTTTTTTACTGCGATATTTTGACAATTCAAAAGTGCCTATATATGGTCTATTTGCTACAAACGTGTATCTGGTTCTGTTTTCTGTGTCCGGTTTAAGTATATCTATTAATTCATGAATATCCGAGCGGTAGCCCGTGACCGCGCTGTTATTGTCTTACTATTTTGTCTCGTTTTGCGGGTATCTGATAGGTCAAATGTTTGTATTTAGAAATAATAAGTATGTTTATCAGTTGTCTAGTACTCATAGCAAAAGTTCTACTTAGTTTGGAATTAGGTGGCCTTGTGGAAAATTATGGAATATATTATCATTATAATAAAATTATTGGGATAAAAACATACAATACTACGTACTACGAGTTGAAAGTTATTATATTTCATTATTACTAACTTCTGCTAGCTGCTTAGCTTAAGTTAACATCGGAAATTTACCCAAGGAAGCATATTCTCGTAATAAAATGTATCCTGATTTCTGTATCCTTTTCCTGGATATGTTCTACTCGTGTGTCAAATTTCTTCCGTTTCAGCTTGAAGAATATACATATAATAACACACACACGCTTATACCAACATATAGAGATACAAACTTCCACCTTTATAATAATTATTTTCGTTAGATAAAAAGAATTACATCTTCCCGTAGCACTCACTTGCTACGAGCGTAGTTAAAGTGCTACGCGGCACGTCACGTGCTACGAGAAATGCTACGTGCTTTACAATGCTATGCGCTACACCGCTTACATATTGTACAACTAGTATTGTAGTGCCTTTTCAATATTAAACACTCATGTAGGTAATAGTTAAGCTTTTATCTTACCATCATAAGCGTCTGAAAAGAAAGAAAGAAAAGAAAAAATACGTGCTTCACATAATCGTATAAACGAGAGAAGTAGATTGTGGATAATATTGCCTAGATTTTATAACTAAATAATAATAGCCTATATTTAGAATGTTCAAAAAGTTTTTCTATGCGAATTTATAACAACTCACATGGATACTTAGCTCCGTCAGGTTACCTTCATGGAACATTTTACAGTTTGATTTTCGAATAACAAATTATTTATACTTGACAAAATAATTTTCTCATTCGTCTTCCAAAAGTTTAGTGAAAAATAAAATATTGTTTGTATAGGTATTAACGGTGTGACTCGCTTTAGAAATTTTTAATTCACATATTTTTTTCACTAACTCTAGATTACTAAAGGAAAGTGAAATTTCCAAAGTAATTGCGTGTTTTTCTGTGACTCAAGTTTCGTAGTACCTTTTTAATGATGTTCTTAAGTGTCTCATATCCTGTAATTTAGGTCACGGGAATTTTAGAAAGAGATACCGTGATCCTGAAACAAAAGGCAACACAAAGACACAATTGGATTTTAATCATTAAAAGCCTAACTCGTTTTTGCGCTGCACTTTAAGTGAGAGAAGAATAATTGCTCACCTCAGAAGAAAATGCTGTAATTTTGGATGGGAATTTTTCTGCATTAATTTATTTTATTATAAGTCAATGCAGGAATGGGAAACGTATGAAAGTTTGCTTTTTGTGTGTTTTTTTGCCTGCCTATTTAACCTTCACATCGTAAGGCTTACAAACCTCGTAAATTTAGCGAATCCATTTCTGAAAAGTTTATCAATAAAATTACAGGAACAGAATATTAAGATTGCAAACAATATCAAACAAATAATTAATATCTTAATATATGTATATAAATCTCGTGTTCCAATGTTTGTCCTCAATGGACTCCTTAACCACTTAACCGATTATAATAAAATTCGCACACCATGTGCAGTTCGATCCAACTTGAGAGATAGGATAGTTTAAATCTAAAAAACAAAAAAAGTTAGGTAAAGTAGGGTAGTGTAGGGTAGTGTAGGGTAGTGTAGGGTAGTGTAGGATATGTAGGGTAGTCATTTGACGGGAAAAATTCCAAAAATAAATAATTGTCTACCCCGTGCGAAGCCGGGACGGGCTGCTAGTCTTAATATATATAAATCTCGTGTCACAATGTTTGTCCTCAATGGACTCCTAAACCACTTAACCCACAGAACAAAGAAGTAGTTAGAAGTGCCCTTACACTGGCTATGCACGGAAACCCGTGTCGCCAAACTCACACATTTGCAAATCAAATTGTCCATTACACTCATAAAAAACAGTGATACGATTGGCTACAAATTACAAACGTAACTTTTACATATGATCTTCTTATTGCTTTCCAAAATTAAGTCTTATTACAACGTACGAAAGTTGATATTTTTTGACATGACACAAACAATAAAGAAGTTTTTCGTCTAAAAACCTTTATTGACAACTTTACAACGAGTTCAGCTACTCAACGCTAGATGACGTTGTAACCAATTTATTCTATTCAGATCGTTATTACCTTTGAAATAGATGTCATATTCGCATGCACATGTTATCTATTTTGCTACTCATTTAGAGATGTAGACAGATTTCGATATTTTAATATCGATGATACGTATTTCATTCAGGTGAGCAGTGTGATAATTTATTAACGATATAATCAACCTTTTCCATTATAAGCATTTGTATGATATGCTTAATAATAGAAAAGGTTGATCATTTAAAGATGATCATCATCTATGTTAAAGAGGTATTTGTATGTTTGTATGAGAAGGAGGACCTTATTTTCATATTTGATTAAATATACAATGTGCAGTTTTGAAGCTGCAAAATATTTCGGGAGGCTAAAAATATTTATTTAATATTTGCCGTTTTGATTGTTTTACATTTTTTAAATCAATATATTTTGCCGTGCCGCTTTCATTAAGTTCGTAATATGTTTAGATGCAGAAAATTCCCCTAATTGATGGTAACTTATATTTTAAGTTTTATTAAAATCCGTTGAACCTTTCGAGCGTGAAGAATAAGAAACATACAAACTTTTGGCTTATAATAATAGTGTGATTAACAATCCGCACCTACGATGAATGCAGGCTACGTGTTGTTAAAACTTTGAGATTTCCGTGCAATCTAGTAAGATATTTAAAAATTATGCACATGAACCATAAAATGAAGAGTTAGGAATAAATAAAATTATCGATACTGAACTTCTTTACAAATGTGTCCCATCCCTAATTGAGTAGCGTCGAAGTTACTAGAATGTTTGTTATGATCTTCCAGGTAACAGTTAAGTGGTTTTTGACTTTGTTACGGTGGACATAAGGTTGCTTATAGTTTGCATTGAAGTCATAAAATGTGTTATTGTCATTAAAATCAAATATATTAAAAAATAACAAAGTTAAGTAATTACCGATGATACGATACACCTCCAGAACATACATTTTTTTTTCTGCTATCGTTTTTGTAGGTCAAAACCGCATAACTGGGCATAATTCTGAATATTTCGTGTATTTTAGAGACCACCAATCGCGACATGTATCTGCCGGCGAATGAGCTAAATGTTGCGCCTTTGAGCATAATATTGACACGCGTGCGATATCTGAGGGGCACTTCTAACTACTTCTTTTTTCTGTGACTTAACCGATTATAATAAAATTCGCACACCATGTGCAGTTCGATCCAACTTGAGAGATAGAATAGTATAAATCTGAAAAAAAAAGTTAGGTAAAGTAGGGTAGTGTAGGGTAGTGTAGGGTAGTGTAGGGTAGTGTAGGGTAGTGTAGGGTAGTGTAGGGTAGTGTAGGGTAGTGTAGGGTAGTGTAGGGTAGTGTAGGGTAGTGTAGGGTAGTGTAGGGTAGTGTAGGGTAGTGTAGAGTAGTGTAGGGTAGTGTAGGGTAGTGTAGTGTAGCGTAATGTAGTGTAGGGTACTGTAGGGTAGTGTAGGGTGGTGTAGGGTAGGTAGGGTAGTGTAGGGTAGCGTAGGATATGTAGGGTAGTCATTTGACGGGAGCGAAGCCGCGGGTAAAAGCTAGTAATATTATATATATATGTATTTCTCGTAAAATGCTATATAAAACTATATAAAGATTACGGTGGACTTTACTAGATTATTAGAAACTAAAGTGTTATAATTTCATTATTGGCTAATATATTAAAAAAAAAGTGTTTATTAAAGAAAAAAATATACAATTTAGCAAATAAAAAAGTTACATGCATTCCCTATTGACTGTTAAAACCATCTGTTTCCAGTAAGAACTTTTCACAAGCTTAATCGAAGAGCTTCACGTCGACTGTGCTTTGGGGAATATAACACGCAACTTCCAATCGTGCAGCTTTGTAATGTTATAAACGACTAGTTAACGAGAAGAGGTATTTTTACCTTCTTCTTCTCGATTCGATGGTAAACTCGCTAATTTTTTTTGGGCCCAGTAAGTGGCCACGTTAATAGCTGCATCAATGGCACTTATTAAATCCTCCAAAGTGCAGGTGTAGGGGCAATTGGGGCATTCCAATATGTGGCTCACCTTTTGTATATAATGTAGGTTGATGGAGCTGCAAAGTCCTAGAGTGGTGACCACATACAGGAAGACACAGCGTTGGAAGACCGGACGGTCTCAGACGAGGTGGACCGGAGACCTGGTGAAAGTCGCAGGAATCGATGAATACAAGACTCATAGAACCACTCGTTTTCACGACAGTTGGGGAGGCCAATTTCTAGCTGTGGACATCTTTTGGCTAAAATGATTAAGACGGTAATGAATGCAGGATGTGACATGATGGCTTGATATCTATTTCTGGTACTGGAATTATGTAGAAATCTTCTTGAAGAGAAGAGCAAAAGAAGAAAAAAAGGTCCACTTTATCTGAAAATAAAATACAATACATGTAAACGAATAATACGGTTGACTGGTAGAGTATGCCTGCGATACCTTGTTGGTACCCTGTGGACATCTTTTGGCTAAAATGATTAAGACGGTAATGAATGCAGGATGTGACATGATGGCTTGATATCTATTTCTGGTACTGGAATTATGTAGAAATCTTCTTGAAGAGAAGAGCAAAAGAAGAAAAAAAGGTCCACTTTATCTGAAAATAAAATACAATACATGTAAACGAATAATACGGTTGACTGGTAGAGTATGCCTGCGACACCTACAAGTTACCATTCTTACAAAACAAATATTAACTATAATTAATACTAATATTAATTTTTAAAACCATAAACGCTATCCACAATCCAAACAAAACTACCAAACCTTTGCGGAAAGAGGTAATTTCCCCGCCATTCTCCCATGAATCAATTTAAAGACTATAAAATGATTTCAATGACAAATTGGCTCAATTCATTACGAATTCGCTGGGGACTAATGAGTCATTGTGTACGGAATTAAAGTCACATGTATTATGCTCGTGCGGTGACTTCGTAATTGAATTGTTCAAATTGCCTCCACCTGCATCCAGGGCTGGCCACGCTGGGTAGCTGGAGAATTTACGTGGAACCGAATAATTATTTAATCTAAATCCATCATCGTCATTTCAGCCAAAAGACGTCCACTGCTGGACATAGGCTTCCCCAAAATGTCGCCATAATGAAAAGTCCTGTGCGTCCCGCTTCCATCAAATTCCCGCGACCCTCACTAGGTCATTAGTCCACCTTGTAGGAGGCGTTCCAACGCTGCGTCGTCTGGTACGCGGTCATCGACTCGCTCGAGAACCTTTTTTCCCATCAACCATCTACTCTACAAGCAATGTGCCCGATCCGCTGCCACTTAAGTTTGGAGATTCTTCGGGATATGTTATCCATCATCTTCATTCAAATGTATTTTGTTCAATTCAAAGTTTAGATAATGAACCTCACTACTACCTCTTTATCGGGTATTTTAATTTCGACGAAACCAACTAAAATGCAATTTTCGTCATGCTTAAAGAACATTCGAATTGCTGAAATGTAGGAAAAATAGAGGTCGATTAGACAGATTGCGACAGAGATTTAAATGTGAGTGTTTTTTCAAATTACAGAGATCTTTCTCAGATATTTTCCATGTTAAAGAAGGAAAAATATTAATATTTTATTCCGAAACCGTACCTAGAATGAAAACGATCTACAAAACTAAAATCCTGCACACATTTAAATGAAGTACATAATAAAACCATGTGTGAGGCAACCCTAGCAGCTGCGACCACGCTGCAGAGGTTTTGAACAAAAGGTAAATTATTTAAACGCCTGTGTAAATCACTATTAGTGGTCTTGGGAGAGAATAGCCGGCTTCTTTACAATTCTGAATAGGACCCAGCATCCGGATAATTGTGAAAACCTTGCTTATTTCTACGGATTTTTACCAGGCTTGCATAAGGTGTAAGATGTTATTGTATTCAATTGAGTATAACTGATCTTTTCATAATATATAAATCATCATTACACGTTCTGCAAAGCAGTAGTGCTAGCAAAGGAAGCGACTATATCCGTGAGGGAACAAAATGTCCACATGACACGTCCAAGTTGCCGGGTCCCGACCCTGATTTCCAACCTACTTAGGAGTGGGTTTGCAGACGACAAGTAATGGATAGCTCACCATCCAGCTATCCAGTAACCGCCCAGACAGAACCCGAGTCGCCTACAGTGTGTGTACCACGCGCGCCTAAAACAAGTGTCATCAAAACCGTAGGGGGCCTAGCAGAGCCGAAGCCTACTGGAGGAATGGCTTGATTTCCTAAAGGGAAACGCATGGTCTTAGAACACAAAGGGGAAAGAATGAAGAAAAGTGTAGTTTCAATTTAGCCATTAAAAGTCTGATACCCTTCTGCTCTCCCACTCCACCCTAGAGCGGGAGACCGCCTTGAATAAAGTGCTATATTTTCAATTTATTATCAATCATTAACTCGTGTTCTCATTCATAATATGCTAATTCATTACCAAAGTTTGTTTATGCGGTATGCCTGAAAATGCCGTCATACGACAACGCTAATGAAATGGAACCACAATGTGGTTTTATCCGGAACCACGCGACAAAAAACTGAAATTCTCCCCACAAAAGGTCACCGCAGTTCATTTACCCCTTTCAGCGAAGACACATAGAAGAATATTCATTGCAGAAAGGCAAGAAAAATCAGTTTTCATTTCGCTGCAACGTACGGCCATATATAACGCGTTGATGTGTTTCGTTGGCTGCCAAGTTTGCACTCTTCCTCGCGTGTAGGAGGCATTAGCAAAGTATGTTATGAATGATTCTGTATCCCTATGCTTGCCTGGTACATATTGTTGGAAGATGACCCGTTTAAATTGTTATAGTAGTACATTATTTATGCAAGAAATGACAATGATATTCAAATGAATTTCAACAGTTTCAGCATTGAGTATTTTTTGATATGCTTGGTCTATTTTTGGCAGTTTATATTTTTATCCCAGAGGCAGAAACAGATTATCGAACGAATGAAAATGAGGAAGCCCGGAGGTCACCACCCTCAGCATTGAGGAGTACGACGCAAGGAGGATGGTTTTAATCGTCAAATTGGTTTCAAAATAACATAGCTACGTTAGCTCTGTTAATTTATAAATAGTATTCGACCAATTTATAAGATATACGAGTACTTTCAAAAATTATCTAAGCAAAGACGGAACGAAAACAGTTAAACGATATTTATTTTGCAAAAAGGTTTTGAAAGGACACTTTTAAATATCAATTAACTAAGTAGATGAAGCCGAATATTGTTACTTCTTTAAAACTTGTAGTAAACATGCATAACTATAGAAAAACAAGTTCATAATATACAAACTTCACGTCACAACCTTTATCCTAACTGGGATGGCCAGAGACGCCTTAAACAAAAGCACTTGGGTGTTCTAAACAGTAAAAGCTACAATGCTTGCAAGTCCACATTTTACCTTTTAGTTTGCATAGAAATGCACACGTGATAGAGGATGAGCACATTGCTATTGAAATGTGCAAGTCTGAACATTTCATGTAGATTTCCGTAGTCGACTCTTACGATATCCGCAGGACGAAATGTTGTCAATTCTTTTCACAGTCAGGATATCCTTAATTTAAATTAATAGTGAAATAAATAATTCAGTAAAGAATTCTGACCTTTACATAATAATATAGTGTTGAATGTTGAGAATTGAAAGGATATTATTTTTTTTTTAATAATCTTAAAACATACTAAACATTTTGATTTATAGATTTCGGTTCGTTATCGCGTGAAAAAATTGTAATGAAATTAGTCGCTTTTATTTTACAGAAACCTAAACTGCGCGTGACCCAACACACACTTAGTCAGATTTTTTATAAAATGTGTTAATAAACCTTGTGATTACGAAAAAAGTAACCGGAGCATTATATAAGGCAAGGGACTGCGCAATAATTTGCAAAATATCTTCTTAAACACAGCTTGGGGGATTATCATTACACCCGGCCCTGAACAATTTATTTTATTATGCTGCATAAAATAAAAAATGTCCCAAATATCTCGGTTATATACATAAAGGTTTTTTTTCTCCCAGTAGTACTCGTACTTAGGCAGTAAAAGTATTATTTACAAGTTGAGTTATAAACATCTCTTATTTACAGACTTTGTTATTGGCAGACGTTTTCATATTTCTTTCCAAATTTACTTTCGTTCAGACAGTTATTCTGTTTTCTAACGGCTATTTTATGGTACTATATAAACATGGACGTAAAAAACTGGAAATAAAGTTTACGTCACTCTTTCGGTTTGTACAAGGAATAAATTTTGTTTCTTTATCGATCATTATTTTGCTTTCAGTAATGCGTTTTGCTGTAAAAATATACTCAAGTAAATGAATGCTCGTCTCATATACATAACACTCCAACATACGCTCGTGTGTACATTCTTGATATCGGTTTCCACGGAAAAGTTAGAGTGGGTTCCAACATTACATTAAAATAAAAGTTTTATGCCGATATCAACTTTTCATATTTCTAAAACCAGTTTTACGAAACAACTTGGATTGTTTTCTAAACATCGAGCGCTGAACATTCGAATACATTTGTGGTAAAATTCTTTCGCCATTTCTCTAAATAAATAAGTAAGAATATTTTACATCTCCGCAGAAATGTTGATGTTTATTTCATAACTACAGTAGAGTAAATAAAACATCTGCAGACATTATAGATATTGACGACAATGCGGCATTTGAACGTAGATTTATCCATGTCTTTTCATAATTAAAAAAAAAATAAGGAAACAGCGTATCACGAGGTATACGAAGACAAAGCGCAGGACAAGAACGTCTGGACGGAAATATCCTTCCGGAGTGGCCTTTGCCTAGGAGCGCGACAGTAATGGCTAGAAAAACAAAAGAAAGTAGCACGGTAAAGTCTGACGTCATTACATTTTATAATCCTTGTTTAAATTCCTGAGTTTAATTTAGACTACAGTACTCGTTTTACAAATAACCTACCTCATCAAAAATATTCAAAAAAAGTTACACGTGTACAAATACCACATGAATCTACCATTCACCGCTGAATTCTCACAGTACACAAATCACGTCAAATACAGGGCCAACGCTACCTCACTCATAAGTACAAACGCAGGTATTTGACGGATGGCATAAATTATACCTTTGTCTGACTTTATGACGACCATATTTTTGTTTACGAATAATTTAGAAGGACCACTCGAATCTTTTTTTACGTAACCCGTTGGTATGCGGGACTCACGCGAATTTGTCCGTTTCGACGAATATTTTTGCGTGAAAAGGTCTGCTTTTGATTAACGCATAAATGTTTTTATTTTTGATTCTTATATAAATATTCTCTTATGTTCCCGTTAAATTCGAAATTAATTTATTTTCATTAAACTACTACTCCTTGATTAATTACTGTAATTCATTGTTGAGTGATAATATCGACGGTTCGATTGGGTTACACGCTACGGAAAATTAAAGATTTATGTTTCGGGGCTATCCAAATAAACAGGTCGACGACAACTGACAGCAACCTAGCCGAATGCCTGAATCTTTGATCAAACGCCCTGCAAAAAATAGCAAAAACTTGTTTTGGAAACTATAAAAAAGCAATTTAGAACGCATAAAATTTTGTCACTGACAAAAAGAGAGATTTGAAGAATTTTTTACATTAGTAAATAAAGATGTTGTAGAGTTTATTTTGCTATATTTGGCTCAAAAAAAATGTGTAAATAATAATATTGTTAATACTTGTACTATAGTTATACCAAAAATAAAACCTATGGCTGTTCCACGAATATAAACCAATCTAGGTGTAGTAAATATTCTGTTTTAGTAAAATATTGTTCCAGGCAAAAACAAACGTTTTGGCATATATAAAATCAATATGCAACAGTAAAGTGCTTATAAAATTCTTTGAATTTTTAAATTGGCATATTATTTTGAACCAGAAATGTACCACGCAGGCGTGGGTATAAGTCAAACCTTTCCTATAAGTGTAATATTATACAAACAGCTTTATTCATATACAATCATACCGGCCGAGTTCTGTATAACTTGTAAAGTCCAGTGATGATGGCCATTGCCCTTTTTGCCTTTTTTACGCTCATTATAGCAGGATTCATATAAAAGAAGCTCGTTTTATTTCGCACGACTAAAATAAGAATCTATCTATATAAATAAAAATGAATTGACGTTCGTTAGTCTGATTAAAACTCGAGAACGGCTGAACAGATTTATCTTATCTTGGCCTTGAAATGTTCGTGGAGGTCTAGGGAAGGTTAAAAAGGTGAGAAAAATTCGAAAAGAAAAAATTATACAAAACTTTAGGTCTTCTATTTATCGATTAGTGTACGGTGGGTAGGGTAGTGTAGGGTAGGTAGGGTAGTAATAGGGTAGGTAGGGTAGTGTAAGGTAGGTAGGGTAGTGTAGAGTAGGTAAGGAAGGTAGGGTAGAATAGGTAGGGTAGTCATTTGACGGGAGCGAAGCCGTGGGCAAAAGCTAGTAATTAATAAAATTTTAGGTTTGTATGAATGAAGAATGTAAAGTCAAAACACCTCCTTATGTAGTTCTGTGAATCTCAGACTATTCCGGTCCTGTGCGTCTCGCATCCATTGGATTCCCGCGACCTTCGCCAGGTCGTCGGTCCACCTTGTGGGAGGCCTTCCAACGCTGCGTCTTCCGGTACGTGGCCGCCACTCTAGAACCTTCAGTCCCCATCGACCATCTGTTCTTCGAGCATATGCCCATTGCCACTTAAGTAATTTCAACTATATAAAATAATTGTTTATAATATTTTTTAAATTGTTTTGTAAAATTATAAAACCTTGTCAATCCTAGGTGATATTCCACTCGAGCCAAAGGCTGAATTTTACCTTAGCCATACAATACAACATGACAATATCACCATTCTTTTAAGCACATATCCAGTTTACACCGACGCGAAGACTTTTTGACACCATATTTGTAAATACAGAGTTAGTAAAAAATGCTCGTTTTAAATGTATAGATCAGTTATTTAAGGTTCTTAAAATATTTGATTTTTTTTTTAATAAATATTATGTCTCTCTTCTTTCTTCAAAGTATTTAACAACATAAGTAAACAAATAATTCCTTTCCCAATTACTTATAATAACTTGCTGTAACCATAAAGACTTCAGTAGACCCGTCTGTTTGTCTGTTGGCACTATAAACGATTGCTTGGCTCACTGACTCTTATTTATTTGCCAGAGGACCTAGATTCGAGTCAAGTTGATGAATATTCCTTGTTGCCAAGTATCTTAAAATTAAACTGGATTAAACCCGATTGTACTAGATTCTGTAGCTTCTGTAAGGGTATATACTTAGAATCGCTTTTACTAATTAAAAAGTAGTTTAGTGCTGGTGTAATTAAACGAACGAGAAGAAATGGTTTTTCATTTTGTTTGATACCTACGACGTGCTTTTCAGGCTGTGAAAAAGATGGCTTGTTTTTAAGTAAGAATGGAAAGGAGATAATGCTTATACTTTGAATCAAGTTTCTTTTAAAATACGTCTGGGTCGTACCGTTTTATCTGTTTTATATGGAACTAGCTAGTGTTCGCCACTTCTTCTGCTTTAGAAATATAGAACAGCTATAAATCATCAACCATTTTGTCACAATTTTGAGGCTATTTTTGCACTTAACTGTAAGTCTTTTTCAAAAATAAAAGTAGCTTAAATTACTCTTTATAGTAATAAATATCTACCAGTGCATTTCCCGACAAAATTGGTCAAAAAGTTTCGGTGATTAACCGGATCAAGCAAACAGATACGACGAAAATATGAAATGTAGTCTTCATTGCTTACTAAATATTAAAAATAATAATTTGACATTACAAACAGTTTAATTTTATCTACATACACATATAGATTACAGATTACGCCCAATGATTTTAAATTAAATGGTCAAATTCTGAACATACTTTGACTTTGTATTTAATCTATATAGGTTATACATAATATATTACACATTAATGAAATAAAGAAACCAAACTATTTATTACCAAAATAAGTTTGTAATAAATTGAATGTCTCTTGAATTTCTACAGCAGTTTATAAAAAAACTTTTTCTATTACACATAGAAACATTTCTTCTTAAACAAAGTTAAATGAAAAAGTAAACATGAACCATTTTTGCGAATATTGAGGCTATTATTTTGGAACACATCGCGTTTATTATTTATTTTCTTCCATATCTTATATTCTCAATATTGTCCATCTGTTACCACCCGATGAATGAAATCTGATTTATTTTCCTCCATTTCTTATTTCAATAAAATATTCTGAAAATACGTTCTATTAGGCATAGATGTTGAGTTTGTTAAAAGAAAAATATTTTTTTCAGTCCTGTTTTCATGATAATAATAGTTTAGTTATCCATGATGGTAAGTAACAGTCAAAAACTTATAAACTATGTTAGTAGGTATGAAATATATTCACTACATACATTAAATATTACTTCACTACTCCAACCTTACTTAGTAGCTTACTCAAAGAGAGTATATCGGACACTAATATTTATTAGTTCATAATTATACTAATATTGTTTAAATCTTCATAATAAAAATTAAATAGGTATGGTCGACAAATTTCTCTCCAGTCAAGAATATAAATATAAAAAGATTTTGTTTGAAACGTATTCTAAATTCAAAATCTTCAATCAAGGTGACAGTTAACGCCGCATCGGTTATCGCTTAAAACCAGCGCTGTGAATTTATCTCATACATGAATATCATCTTTATACTGACGACGGCTGTTTTGCGCGGGTGTGACGCACATTTACCATACCTGTAAACGTCAATCATTTTGTTTCCTTATCCGCTCCACAGTATGCGTCATTTTGGCATGCGTCTTCATCTTGAGCTTCTATATGCCAGGAAATCAATCTTCCTCTCCAGAGAACAGAATACCCAAATACATTCATACTAACGTAACGTTGTCAACACACTGATAAACGTAAAAATGCTTCCTGAACAAAATCCGTCAACACAACAAGCGAATACTCGTAAGCTTATCAATTTGCGACGACATACATTTCATATCATCGGCCTGTCGAAGAGGTAATGTTTTTTGCCAATCAATTTACCTTCCATATGAAATAAAACCCCCTGTACGTTTATATGGAAGGTATTCGTATAAGTGATGACGGATGGAAACAGTTTGACGGATGTTTTGTGAAAAAACAGGAAGGATGCGAATACTGGGAAGGGTCGCTTGCCGCTCTGAACAAATGTTTGTGTGACATACACGCAGTTCACCAGTCGTTTGTTTATTTGTACAATGTACACGTGATAGTATGTGGGTAGTAAATGACCCGCGAAAAAACAATGGCCGTTTGGAAATAATTTCTTGTAATCGTTGGTATGACTGTTATTGAGGCTACGAGATGTTTTTATCTCTGGTTAGGTACTTTATTTTGCCTAGTTTGTAGTCCCACTACTGGATAAAGGCCTCCCCTTTCTCGTTTCTCCAAATCTCTCTGTTTTGGGCCATCTCTGGCCAAGTTTGTCCCGCGAACACGATTAGATCGTCACAACACCTTTGCCGCGGTCGCCCTCGACGGCGTCGACCTCCCTCAGGCATCCAGTGAGTGATAATCTTCACCTTTCTGTCCGGGTGCATTCGAGCGACATGGCCTAATAATATAGGTACAATATAAATATTTAAATTTAGACGAGCGAAATTACTGATGTCTAACTACTGTCAAATTAAAACACAACCTTAACCCAACTATTTCCCTTCCTCATAACCCGGACAACATGAAAATTAATCCGAATAGATCTGAAACAGTTTCACCCTATTCTGTCATTTCGCAGCGAGATTTCCATAACGCAGGTAGACGCTTCAGAAACTAATCTTGACTCGATTCAACGAAGTTATTTCAAATTGTACCTAAGTAATTTCCATTTACCAGTCGTGCCCCTAATTAAAACGGATGGCCTGTAGGGATACGGCTGCGAAAACTACGAGTAGGGGACCTTGAGGGGTTACCTTCGAATCAATTCTAATAATCGGGGCCTTGTTAGAAATTTCCTAATTGTTTGGGACGTTGAAAATTAATGCTGTTGTGGGAATTAAATGGCAGTTCTTTAGTTCTTTGTTTCAGAGTTTTTTTGTTGGGAATGTATTGCTGTTGTGGGTATAAAGTTGGCTGTGGGCTGTTTAATTTATGATTATGTTGTTTAGTTGGTAATAGCGAAATTGAAAACTATTGTTTATGTTTAGTGGTTTATAAAAAAATATGAGTGGTGTTCATTGTTTTGAAACTCAATTTATTAAAATTAATATTAATTTATTTTCTGATGTTGTATGAAAACAAATTTACAAATTATTGTTTCATAATTCATATTATTCATTTGGTTGATACTAGTTTTTTTTTTAATTGTGGATATAGCGATGATGTAGTGGCGTAACGCCGGACTGAATAAAATCTACATGTGTCGTTTAGTTTACGGTTTAGTAAAGTAATAACTCTTTTAAATGTTTCCATGGCAAACATTGGACCCTTTAATAATTATATTACTTGAGATTAAGTAAATCACTTACTGCTTATCCTTTTTCTATTTTTCTTGGGGTCAGCTTCCAGACTGATTGGATGCAGCTCAGCTCCAGTATTTTACATGAAGCAACTGCTTACAACTCGGTCACATTAACTTGGCGCTTGGTGTTGATAAAAGAATGTCCAAAAACAACGTAACAACAACAGAGAACTAGCCAAATTATGGGCTTGCATATCGATAACAAAGATGCTGATCATACCTGACACTTGCCGGGAGAGCTAAGAGAATGCGGTACCCCAGGAGGATGCTCGCATTTCAGAAATGCATCTAGTTAATATGACCAAATTGTAGGTATCTGATCTGTTTAGTGCAATCTTTGTTTTCGAATTTGGAATTAAACATCACTCGTACAAAAACGTCACTCGCGTACATTTTTTTGTCTTTTATAAATTGTTCTTTTTTTAAATTATGCTCTTTCACTTGATACTGGCCACATAGAAATTACTAACGTTCTTAACCCTAGAGTGGGCGCGTCTCCCCGTGTAACGCCAGTGGGCGCGTGGGGAGCATTTTGCCGCCCCTTTTCTATGACCATTCTAAGTAGGAATACAGTTATTGAATTGATTTATTTTTTCAGTATGTTAATGAAACATAAATAAGTAATGAAAAATGAACATATTTATTGAACTTTATTGTATTAACTTTGATTTATAAAAGATTTTGGAAAACGTAATATTTTAATTGAATATTTTACCTCATCTCACATTACCCTATATAAAACTCATAAAATTGGAAAAAAAAATCAAAATTATATATTTTCTTCATCTACTGGGTGTGTTTTGTCAAAATAATCGTCACACAGGTATGTGCAATGTTCATTGCACAGTAATTTTGAGCGTCTGTAACATACTTTTTCCGGTCGCGAACATTATGCTTGTTTTATAGGTACATAATGAAAATTTAGTTCGTCAAATGAATATTTGACATCTCAATAGAAGACCTTGTGGTTTTATATATGACTACATGGTAATCAGCTATATAGCTTAATTAAAACCTCGCAATCTCTTTTACATACTGTCGGCATAGCATCAATTATTTGAAAATTTATGCCAGCAGTATTCTTTGATTTTTTCGTTTGATACTACTAAATCCTGAAATCAAAAGACTTTTTCTTAGTGTTTATAATAAATAAACCATAAAATATAGTATACATTTCAATTTTACAAAAAATATTGACATGAATTTTACTAACGTCAGTGGGCGCGTGGTGAGCAAAATGCCGCCCGGCGATACCTGATGATAGTAAACTCCTGCTGTAGCGAACTCCCGTACTCTAATAGCTTACAGCTTTTAGGCACGAGTTGCGAACGAAAGTGGGGCCAGCTACTGAAAAGCGCAAACCTAACGGGCCATTGTTTTACGAATTATTAAGGTTTTTTTTACGAGGGCGGCAAAATGCTCATAGCGCGCCCACTCTAGGGTTAATTTAAACCGGCTGCGCCATATTGAGCGAGCGCATAGGATTCGACAATCAAACAACACGTTCCGATCAAGACTGACTTTGGTGGTTCTTTTCTCAAACTATTTACATGTACCCTCATTATGAACTTATATATTAAGGGCCTGTTTCACAATGCCTAATAGTCACTACTTCCTGGATAAATTTGAAAATGGAATAGTATTTATTTGAATTTATCTTCTAAGTAAGTTAATGTAAAGTTTGTCATAGGTGGTGAAAAAGGCCCTTAACCTATCAATACCCGCGAAACGAGACACAATAGTAAGACAATAACAGCGCGGTCGCATGAGACTCGTTCATTTACTGGTATCAATCTTCATCTTTATCATAATATCATTTCAGTTTAAAGACATTCAACGTTAGACATAAACCTTCCTCAAGTATCACTATAATGAACGGCCCTGTGCATCTCGCATCTATTGGATTTAGCAGATCATCAGTCTACCTTAGGAGCCTTCTAACGCTGAGTCTTACAATACGTTGTCACAACTCAACAACCTTTCATCCCCAACAATCATCTGTTCTGCAAGCTTTAAACCTTGCCCAATGGCTTAAAGTTGGGCCATGTCGGTAACCTTGGTTTTCCTGCGGATATCTTCATTTTTAATGCGATCACGCAAGGAAATTCCAAGCATAGCCTTTCCTTTACCTATTATTATTCTTTCCCGTAACAACAGTCAAGTACCTACAAATGACAGATGGATTAACGGTTAAACATGCTTTCCGATGCACGGCAGAATAACGATATCGGTATCTTAAAATTATCCACATCCCCGTATACAGACCGAACTTAGAAAGTATTGCTTAACCTTGACTTGGTCCACGTGGTAGTTATTACTTTAGCCAAGAGCCTCTTCAATCACGAGTTTTACGTATTACATTTAATCAAGGCAACTAAACAAAGATCTTTATGAGGAAAATGTGAGTGGACATGTTGGAGGAGACGCCCTTTTTCTTACGCGGGAAATGATCAAATAACTGACGGGAAAAGTGTAAGGGCCTGTTTCACAATGTCCGAGTAGGCACTACTCACTGAATAAATTCAAAAATGGAACAGAATTTGTATGAAATTATCTGCCAAGTAAGATACTCGAAACTTAATCATAGGTGGTGAAACAGGCCCTTAGAGCTTTACTGACTATAGTCTTTTTTATAGAGCATGGGTTGGGTGACAGCAGGACGAAAAAATGCATCTTTAAGATGAGAGAAAAGGATAGATAGCTACATTGTATGAATCTGAGAGCTGTCACCAAAACCATCCTATAACAAATTTAGTATAAGACCCGTAGTATTCCTACAGTTGCCCTTTTGCGAGGGCCCATGGTTACTCCTTCAAACATTCCGCAGCCCTGGCAGGCATCAGCCTTAACTAGCCCCGTCAATCTTGCTGACATCTCTTTGAGGCGCGTAGAACATAACGCACTGTTGACCTCTGATTGGTCTATACCGTATACCCGGACGCAGAGCTAGTAACTATCAACTGGATAGTTCTGGATTTTTTGTTGTAGGTACACGAAAAGTACAGTGATTTGACAGTTGATGTACGAGTACAAATGCGAGTTTAACTCAACAATGAGTTTTCTCCCAGCAAAACTTTGAGTAACGGAGAGAAATTATATTATTATTTAGAGGTGTACAATATAAACGTACATAAATATGCTTATTATAAATGTGATATATATTAATTGATACTAATATTATGTCAATTAGGAAGGAAGATTAGCATAGTAATAATTTGGTTAAAAATTCATGATAATAGTATTCCATCGTCACCAACTGAAGTATCAACTTCAGATGTGTGTGTATTTTCAGTTGTTTGTACGGAAGCGTTTTAAAAATCCCTAAAGAATACATGTAGCAACCGTATTTGAACTTTGTTTTTACGACATAGAGTCTGATGTTCCAAAATTTGATGTTTGTGTTGAATTCTGTATTCAAACACAGAACCATCTTGATTTTGTTTTCGGTATGTATTGTACACAATGGTTGGCAAAGTTTCGCATTTCAATTGTTTACAGGTGTTTTCAGTCTGTTTGGGATAGAACACAACTTGTTGGGAAAGGTAAGGTGATGTAAGAAGGGTAGGTCTGTGCATTGTTCAGAGTTTGAAGGTCGGAAGTTTGGCTCATATTCGTACAACGTTAGGTATACGGGTTCACTATTGTTTTGAAACCGATTTTTTATATAAAATTGCTTATTAATTCATCAATTCACTAGCTTGGCTTTTCCTTTGTATGTTATACAAGTACCTACGCTCTCATTGATAGTGTTTTATTTCAATGAAAATTTATCACTATTAGTCCGTCTAATAAAAGCGCGACCTAAAAAAAGAGGTTAATTCCAAAAAAAATATATGTGGTATTACTAACTAGTAGGAGAATCATGTCTTCACATTTTTTTTTATTTCCTACAATTGTGGCTGAATAATGTTGCCAATTAAATTTAAAAAAAACTTCAGGTCGCGCTCTCATTAGATGCAGTCTAATCGAATCAGAATTTCAAAAGGTCACTCGTTAAAGGGAAATAAATACTCATATCTAACAATTTTTAAAAATAAATAAAAGTAATCGTCAGCACTGTGAAATTAGATGTATACAATTAAGGAACCTACACCTTCTGATACACCTTAGTATCTGTGTACTATATGCAAGTTCTTTATATAGTCTGATAGCAACCTCTTTGATTAATATTGTTAATCACGGTGTAATTTGAGTTCTCTACGCAATTAGAACATAATAGTGCCCAAACAGTTCAACATCAACTATAACATCCGACTGCTCAGAGAATACTCCCATTTCAACAGAGGTGTAGACTTTACACTCTGTACCTCATACCTCTAAAGTCTGTAACGCTCTACGCACATCATCCACAATAAAACAAAAGAAATATCCTCTCCAGACATAAAAAAAATAATATGAGCATTTATTTGCTATCTTCCAAGCAACTCCCAGAGAAATCGCAACTCGGCAACATTCCCGCTTCCCTTTCAGCGCTGAGCGAAGCGATTACGCACTTCCATCCAAACAAGCTTACTCCGAGTTAAAAGCCAATTTATCAGCACGTCTCAAATTGTGCATTATCATTTAAACTCCTCCTTTTACGCACATGTGCGTTAAAACATATATATGTAGCGTCTAAGCGACGCTTCCGAATTTGAATCTACATTTTAATGTGTGCGTTGTGTTGTTTCAATGTGTGTGTGCTTTTAATGTGTACAGATATTTATCTGTCAGTGTGTGAGTAAATATCTGCCAGTGTGTGTGTGTGGAAGTGTTGATGTATGAGTGTAGAATAATGTGAAAGGTCATGTCTTGTGATGTGGTCGGGCACATTATACGCGAAATGTATCGATGTCGTATTCAGTAGCTACGTTAATAACGGCTAATGGACTCAAAGTCTTACAGTGTTGTCTAGGAAAGTTAGTAGTATGTAGATAAGTCCTGTACTAGTTAACTTTACTTGATAAAATACTTGCTTTCTCATTAGCTTTGCTCTCGAAGCTTATAAATTGTACAAGTACAATTTTTATTATGGACGTATAGCGATAAAGTATTTTCCAGTCAGAAGGATAGATTCTTTTCGAAACACATTAATAAACAATTTGTAGTAATAATAACAATATTTTATTGAAAATACTTTATTAATTTTATTTCATGACAAAGCTTAGTATAGTCATACTAGCTGCTAAAAGTGGCTTCACTCGCGTGATAGTAGAAAATTATCTCAAGGGAACATACTCCCAGGATAAAAAGTATCCTATATGCTATTTCAGGTTCCATTTAGAAGTTTTTCACTTACCACACAAACAAACTTTCGTTTCGTTTATAATTTTAGTAGTATTTCTGAGAAATAGGTCTTCGTTTCTTAAATTATTGATCATGTGGAGTAATATTATTCTTGGTACAGAATCTATACCCATTAGCTTCACAGATGCTTGAGTTCGGCTGTTAACCACAATTACTCGCAAACATCTCGATTACCAGTCATTATCAGCGATAGCTTATAAGCTAAGCACGTTTCCTAGCAGCTTTCCGATAATTAGATCTACTAGTACGTAATTAATTAGTCACGTTCAGGTTTCATAGTAATCAGTGTAATAATAGTGTTAATATACGCTGGAACTTGGTGTGACGGATTTGGTCCGACCGTACCAAGGTCGAGCGTGATTCAGCGTAAGTTTGGTCCATCAAGGTTGAGCGTTTGCACAGTCCACCATCATGTGCCTAGCATTTTCCTAACTGTATTGGGGTCGGCTTCAAGTTAAGCCAGTTTTAGCTGAATACCAGTATTTTACGAGGAGCGGCTGCCTACCAGACCTCCACAACATAAGTCCACAACCCTTTAATTGGGGTAACACGGTACTCCATGGCAAGACTGTAGTCAGATTTACTGGCTTCTGCCTATCCGTAACGACTGCCAAAGATCTACAAAAGACAGCCGGGACCTACGACATAACGTACTCTTCGAGGCACGGAGGAAACTCGTTATGTTAAAATGGTCACCTATCCACAGACCAACCTTGACAAGCGTTGCTTAACCTTTATGATCGACCCGTGCGACTGTTATTATTTAGCCAGGAGCTATTTAGCACACTCGACCATGGCAGGGATTGACCAACCACATCTGTCGTACCAATTTCGAAAGATCTAAATGATGTTGTTTACACTAATTTAGGTTGCATGCTCTTTCTGATGAGTTTTATTTAAGGAATAACTAACAGTAAGACCGTTTTCACATTATCCGATCCGATATCAGTATCGGACGCCGATACGATATCGGAGTAAGTAAAATGTATGAAATGCTGTGCTCCGATATCCGATATCGGGTCGGACAATATGAAAGACAGGTACATAATATCTCATACAACCCCGATATCGTATCGGCGTCCGATACCGATATCGGATCGGAAAATGTGAAAACGGTCTTACACATTAGAGTCTTCTTACTAACTAATACATTATAAGTACTAATATTAAACAAATGAAATGTGACGTATAACAAATTCAGATTCTACCTACAGCATCTTAAAGTTATTAAGTCATCTCCTTATAGTTGACCTTCTTTTATTTGACGGAAAACCGTAAACGAGAGTTTGAAAAAATGGTTATTTTCACCGTTTATATAAAAGTACCAGATCTTCAACAATGGAAAAAAGAACAAACGCTAAAGTTTCCTATGGTACAAGCCCAATGGGATTTCCCATCGGCCAAATATTGAACTTTCGTCCTTTATTAAAACTCTTGAGAATTTTAAGTAGAAAAAATGTCAGTCAATAATTTTTTTTAATAATATTATTTGCCTATTAAGTCTTTCATCATTCAAATAATTATATACTATAGTATAGCCTTCCTTTATATAGATCCCACTGCTAGGACTCAGGCCTCCTCCTCCTCCAGGTCACATGTTTTCGAATTTTTGATCCTGTTTCCTTCACCGTTTTGAGAGCGGTGATGATAAAATAAATTTCACAAATTAACGCGCCTGGTTAGCATCTTAATGGAGGTAAAAACACCAATTTTTAACCCCCATCTCAATAACCGATAACACTAAAAAACAAAATGGCTAATAATACGAAGAAGAAGTGTGTGACTGTACGTGTTGTTTGTTCCCGCAGCGATCCACTACGACACATCTTCAACGGGAAGTTACATCGCTTTCAAGGACACGAGCCACTTGTCATCTACCCCCGGGGATAGAAAAATAATATTTGTCGTTGTAACAGTTGAGATGATGTACTTGTATTATGGTTTTTTGATAAAACATTTTTCTTTGCGGCTGTACTTTGAGGCAAAGGGTAGGGTACTAATATTTGCTATGTAGTTTCTCTCAGATGATTTGAAAGAGTGACTTGGTTGATGGTATCACTATAATTCGTTTTTTTTTTTGAGATGGGAAATTTTCGAATGACTTCTCCCGCTTTAGTGTGAAGCGAGAGGGCGTTTCAGATTTTTAACTAACCTGTGTCCTTCTTTGCCTTTTAGTAGTATTAGAGTAGTAGTAATAGTTTACTTTTGCCCTTGGACTTAGTGGACATCGAGTCTACTAATCCCTACAGTTTTGATGACATCTCTTAGAGACACACGTGGAGCACTAAGCACCATCAACGACTCAGGCTCGACCTTACCGAAAGGCCAGACGGAGAGCAACTCATTGCTCGTCGGCCACCTGCGGTAGCTGAGGATTACCTTACGACTGCCAATGCCCAGGACGTCTCCTGTGGTGGCAGCTAGGGCGTTAAGATATCCGTTTCCTCACAGGTCTGACCATCTCCGTTGCTAGGATTAGACTACTTCGCAGAAGAAGGTGAACGCTTCCTTTTCCCTCTCGCTCCGAACCATGGCCGGACTGCCGTAATCAGAAAAATCGAGTTACAAAAGACATCAGGTAGAGATTACTACCAGCTAAAACTAAATTATTCCTCTTCTAAGAAGATTACGTTTTACCAGATTTCAGCACTAATACCTTTCTCCTGAACCTTAAAATTCACGTCTGGTTATCCACTAAAATAACTAAAACACGGCAGGTAACCCGAAACGACCGGACTTACCCTTCAAAACTAACCTAACTTATTACTAGGCCTGTACCCTAATACCGTGCCCGTCTATACGTATAACTATCCCTAATTCCGTCATACAAACGTGGGTAGGGTCCGACGAATTTAATCAGAACTAATTCACGGGCTGAAGGAAAAGTTTCTGACTTTACTTAGCCGGCCAGGCTTAAGTGCGATTGTATGGAGTTACGACCTTTTGTCTCAAAACCGTGTGTTGTTTTAAATGTGGGAGAAAGTTTTGATTAAATGTTTGTAAAGGTTATGTTTATTATTCTTGGATTATATGGACGAGTCTTTGTGAATGAGATATTTGATTTAAGTATACTTGTACATCTACGATCATTGAGAACTCATTGTCATCGAAGGATTAGAGCAATTGGCCTTTGTTTAAGGTGGGAAATGATCAAAATGAGTTCTCCCGCTCTGGGAGAAGCAGGAGAGCGTATCAGACTTTACTGCAATTAAAATTTTCAAGGTTAGAGTGAATAGACTCTTAATGAAGTAGTGCGCCTCCCTATCAACGATTGCATCACTGCTTACCATCATGTGAGATTACAGGCAAACAGTAGTTTAATTGACTCAGTAAACTTTGCTTTGCCGTATTAAATGTAAAAGAAATATGGCTGGAAGAAAAATAAAGTCAGTCAAGCTGTTTCGGAAGAATTCGATAACAAATACTGTGTGATTTTTATCACAGATTACTGAATAGTTATGTTTTTATACACGAGATTATTATAAATGTAGTATATTTGATTTTGTGGTACGTTGAAAGGAAACAATGCTAGAGGCTAGAAGCTCTTCAAGGATAGAGTTAATAGGCTCTTAATAAACTAGTGCGCCTCACCATCTACGACTGCATCACTGCTTACCATCAGGTAGGATCGCAGTCAAGCACTAGTCTATATAACTTAAAAGAAAAAAAAAACAATAAATAGAAATAAAAACAAAACCTGTAGCATCACCATTCTCTAACATCAGAAGTAGGCTAGAAAAAATTAGAGACAGCCATTACAAAATTAACCAGAAATCCTCTATTAATTAAAACCACCTGGAACACCTAACACAAAGGAGTAAATGGGCTCTAAATCCCCAGCCTTTGAAAAATTACATGTACTTAGTAGACCGTTTCTATTTTCGTGAGTTGGTACAGCGGCTTGTAAGCCAGGATTACCGAGTAACTAATGTTTGTAGACTTTATGTGAATAATGAAGTACTGCGCCAGTAATAATTAAATTGCTTGCGTTGGTAAGACTGTAATTGTGTTTGAAGAAATGGATTTATTAAGATTTTGTTTTGTTGATGAGAAGAAACGCCTTGATTTTTGAATCAGTGTCACAAGAATAAAATCTTAAAGTTAGGTTTTAGTCCATCACAGGAGTTAATGATCTGTATACTAATCATAAAGGAGAAAATTTGTAAGTGTGTATTTTTATAACTTTTTCACGCTTAAAGGGCTTAATGGATTTCGAAGTAACTTGATACATGGGTAGAGCATGTCCTGGAATGGTATGATAAGATACTTTTTATTCCGGAAGTATGTTTCTTTGAGACAATTTTCTATATTTTACGCGGCTTTACGCGAGTAAAGCCGCTGCCAGCAGCTAGTCGAACATAAACAGTGAAATTTAGATGAACTGCTTATTAAAAAGTATAAGTCTCCCGTAATCTGCGGTGAAAACCATGTTGATAAAATAGTGCAGTTTTTTTTTAATATTAAGACATGCAAAGTTTACGACCCGTAATTAAAATAAACTTAATAAAGCGTACAAGAAACCCCATGATCGTCAATCATCAAACCAGCTAAAACAAAATAACACCAACAAAAGACATTCATCATTCAAAATAACAAGGAAACATAACAAAGACTCGACCAGAAAATCTGTCCCTAGCGGTCGTCTCGGCCAATACCGACTTGTCTATTATTTCCTACCTTTTCCTTTCGTTTTGTCCCGAAACGTCCCGCTGGCCCAAAATGTCCCAGCGGCCCCGAATGTCCCGACCGGGAAGCTTCCATCATAACTGTATCTACAAGTTCCGTCTCTTGGGACTATTTGCATCAGACGTTTTGTTTTCGATGTTCTGTCGACTGTATTGTAAATTAATGCTGGCCGGTTATATTTTTGGTATGAATAATGTGGAAGGAAATTTTAAAAGTGGTTCTGAAAGGGTTGTGTTAATATAGGATAATTTCTCGTTTTTAGGGTTCCGTAGCCAAATTGCAAAAACGGAACTCTTATAGTTTCACCATGTCTGTACGTCCGTCCTCGCTTAATCTCTGTGACCGTTATCTCTAGAAAGCTGAAATTTGGTACCAGTATGTATGTCAATCATGCCGACAAAGGGCAAAAATAAAAATTAGAAAAAAATGTTTTATTAGGGTAGTAAAATTAAAAAAAACGCGTTTTACTTTACATATAGGGTGTAAAGTAAAACGCGTTTTTTTTTTTAATTTCAACCCTAACGTGTGATAATATTGTTGGATAGGTATTCAAAAATAAGTAGGGGTTTACTAAAATCATATTTTGATAATACCAATATTTTCGGAAATAATCGCTTCAACAGTAAAAAACAATGTGTCCCCCCCCCCATCTAACTTTTGAACCATAAGTTTATAAAATATGAAAAAAATCTGGAAAGTAGAACTTTAAAAAGACTTTCTAGGATAATTATTTTGAACTTAATGGGACGAACAGTTTTTGAAAAGTTGGGGACACTAATTATTGTGACGGACGGGAAACTACGGAACCCTACATTGAGCGTGGCCAGACACGCTCTTGGCCGGTTTTTTTGTATGTGTTAGAATACCGTAGGTAAATAGACGCCTCCTTAGATTTACGGGTTTATCAGAAAACTGAAAAAGAAAAATATAATCCTTGAACTTAAAGGGAAACTGCAAGATACAAGTGTGCTTGGATAATTACTTATCCAACTTAAAAAAAAATCTCGATCAAAAAAGTCGTTATTGTTCTTGCCCGTCTGTCAAGACCCTTTTTCTCAAGAACACGTGGAGTCCTAAAGCTGAAACCAATAATTATCAAATATTCAGGCTTGCTACCACTAAGAGGAAGTGAAAAGAAAAAATACCAAACTTCTAAAGGAATCAAAACTTATGGCGTATTACGGAACAGATTCCAATGACAAAATAATTATTTTTTGTGACGCGGAAAAAATGTTGGACACTCGATTCAGGAATCGGTTCTATTTACATAGGTATTATTATGTTTTTACTGGACTCTCGATGCGTGAGTCCGACTACCACTTGACATTTTTTTATTATTGATTGGCTCGCGTTTGAACACTATTTTGCCTGATAGATCAAAATGAATTGGTTGGCGCGGTGGCGGTGATGCGATAGAGTAGGTACGTTTACCTAGATGTAGCTTATTTATTTTCTATTCCCACGCAAAACAAATGTTTAGTTTGTATGTCTTGAGTTATTTCGGGTGTTGAGTATTTTAGGATAAATGTTTTCTTATGTACTTTTTATACACTAGTAATTTTTTTGATTATTTTTTTATAAACATAAAATCTTTCTTATTGGGAGCAATGAGTCATTAAAATGTGTATTATACCAATTTGTGGTTGAATTTACTCTGGTGCATCTTTACTATTTTTTAGTTTAACTTGAACCGTTAACCATTATAATGAAGCCAGGCGATCAAAGTAATACTTTTCCGAGAATCCAGCTAATTATTTATCTTTCTATGTATCTATCTAACATTTTCCCAACTATATTGGGGTCGGCTTCCAGTCAAGCCTGATTTAGCTGACTTCCAGTATTTTACGAGGGGCGGCTGCCTAACAGACCTCCACAACCCATTAACTGGGGTAACACAGTACTCCATGGCAAGACTGGAGTCAGATTTACTGGCTTCTGACTATCCGTAACGACTGCCAAAGATCTACAAATGACAGCCGGGACCTACGGCTTAACGTGTTTTCCGAGGTACGGAGGAAACTCGGTATGTTAAGATGGTCACCCATCCACAGCCCAACCTAGGCAAGCGTTGCTTAACCTTGAAGATCGACCTGTGCGGCTGTTATTATCTAGCCACGAGTTCCTAGTCCTAATGCTCCTCCCATGATATTTCTGAAACTAATTTGTCGACGTCAATGGTGAGGGTCGTGACCTGCTTCATCACTTTCATTCGTACGATATTCCTCCATCAGTTTTTCAGGGTAAAAATATAAACTGCCTAAAATAGACCGAGCTTATTTAAAAATACTC